>JAECUM010010649.1:0-97081 GCA_016617855.1 Megalonaias nervosa
ATTTTTTCACCACCGAGAATCCCGAAACCAAAGCCAGCATCATGGAACGTTTTCAACGTACCTTGAAAGAACGCATGTGGAAATATTTTACGCATCAACACACTCTCAAGTACATTGACGTCTTGCCACACCTCGTTCAATCGTACAACCAATCTTACAATCGGAGCATTGGACGTGCCCCCCAAGAAGTGACTCCCGACAACGAAGTGACCGTCTTCGAGCGCCTGTTTGGACCGTCCACGACAGTGCCTGTCCCCAAGAAAGGTGAAGTGTTGGCCACGGGAGATTGGGTACGCATTGGCAAAACCAAACGCACTTTCGACAAGGTTACTTACCCAATTGGACCACCGAATTGTTTCGTGTCACTGAACGTGTGCGTGGTCGTTATCCTCCCGTCTATAAATTAGAGGACATGAACGGGGAAGTGTTAAAAGGAACGTTTTACTTACCCGAGTTACAACGTGTGACCAAAAAAGAAGACGACGTGTACGAGATCGAAAGCATTCTCGATCGAAGAACTCGTAAAGTAGGAAAGAAACGTGTCAAAGAAGTCAAAGTACGTTGGAAAGGATATCCTCCCAGTTTTGACTCTTGGATCGACGCTTCGCAACTCATTGACTATAAAAAGAAGTGACCATCATGCCCTTCAACACAGTCTCAGCTACTGCGGTGACCACTCCTTCCCCCAGTTCTTCTCTGCAAGATCTACAAAAACAACCCTTGTGGGTGTGGTGTGGAGAACGTGTGCCTAAAACTCAAATCGTCTTTTTTTTCTTTTTTTTTGTGGTGTATTGTGTCATCGGTGCTGCCATTGCCAATTTGAGTTTGCAACAAGGAGATAAACAATTGTGGACCATTTTACTCAGCAGTTGCATTGGTTACCTTCTTCCCAATCCGTCTCTGAAATATTCCTCTAACGGAAACAACAACAACGGGAGCCTTGTGTCCAACGTCAGTTCCAACAGTCACCCTAACCATCCTCTTTTAGACACTCCTCTCACTTCCAGTGACTCCTCGGATACTAGAACTGTGGAATTATGAACAACCAATTTTACTTAACGTTACCCAGTGACAGTTCCATGGAGGTGTTTCCCAATAACACTTTGTGCTGTTTCTCGGCCAAATTACCTCAGGCCATCCGATTGGATCACGAAGCCCGTTGGGAAGTGGCTTTGGTAGAAATTATTCACCCTACACAAATCAAAAACATCGTCGAAAATCAAAACACTTTGACGATAGAAGTTTGTGACGATCAAGTGCAACAAGTCATGGATGAACGCGCTAGTGGTGTGGTGTAGCTGACTTTATCAAAACACCAAACCCCATAACTAAACGAACCACTTATCTGTTGAAAGTTCCTGCAGGTTATTATTTTAGTGGTCAACATTTGGTGAACACCATAGCTGAGAGGTTCAATTTCATGTTTAGTAAAGCTTTGGAGAAAGCCAAAAAAAGTGTCACCATCGAGTACCACAAAATATCTCGTCGCCTACTGATGAAATTTTCTGAGGACAAAGTATTGGCCATTACATTTTGTCCTGAATTGTATCACATTTTGGGTGGAGACCCTAAGTTAATCAAGATTGCAAAAGAAATACCAGCCGTGACCAGTAACGTGGATTTTGCGAAATATTTTCGATTCCCTGTAGAAATGAACCTAGGACTGAATTTGATTTTTGTGTACTCCGATGTGGTGGAGTACAACGTAGTGGGACACACCTCCGTACCGTTACTGCGTGTCATTCCTTTCAAAGTGGATTCTGCCACGAAGGCTGACGAGGAAGGTGGAAACACCTATCACGTTCACCGTGAATTTGTAAATCCTCACTATTTGTCCGTCAGTAAGCCGTATTTCGACACTGTCAACATTACTATAAAAGGAGATCTGGGGCAAAATATTCCATTCACCAAAGGGAAAGTCACAGTGAAACTCCATTTTCGAAAACGATTACTCTAACTTTTTGTCAGTCATGTATCCTGTGTACCAAGGAGTTGCTCGACAGCGAGGACATGGTTTAGGTGATATGCTCAAATCGGCCTTTCGTACAGTGGTTCCCATTTTGAAACCGATGGTGACACGAGGATTGCACGCCTTAAAAGATGCCGCGTTGACGCAAGGTAAAGAATTTCTGCAAAATGTCATCATTGACAAACAAAGCCCCAAAGAAGCTTTCTTGAGAGCAGGCAAAAATGTTTTGCTTCAAACGGGCAAAGACCTTTTGGGTCGGCGAGAAACTCCTATAAATGCCCTGGGCAATGCTGAGTTAGGCATTCCTGCTTCCCTGAGGCCACAGCAAGGACAAGGCAGAAAAAGACGACGAAAACACCCTTTCAGAGGACTTCACGCCCCTAGAGCTAGAAAGACAAAGAAAAGAAAAACCGTCCGAGAGTTAGACGTTTTTGATTATTAAAAAAAGGAAAATGATGCACCGAGAGTCTTGTGCTTGTTCCAAGTCGGAACTGGATCTGTTTGCCATGCCACCCACCATGATGACGATGCAAGAATCCCAATGGGTGGAATTTCATCCCGTCTCCTCTTTGGTGGATTCCGCTCCCATCGAGTTTGAAATCAAAGGACAGCCCGAAGATTACATCGATCTGAATAATAGTTACTTGTATCTAAAGCTGAAAGTGATCAAAACCGACAACACCAATCCGGGAGCCGATGCCGCAGTAGCTCCCGTCAACAATTTCATGCATTCCTTGTTCAGCGAAGTGGATTTGTACTTGAATAACAAACTGATCAGCAGTAGCACGGATACTTACCCTTACCGAGCGTACCTAGAAAATCTCTTGACGTACGGAAAAGAGGTCAAGAACACTCATCTGGATGCTTGCGTGGTATGGAAACCTGACACTGCAGGTGAGAACACGTTTAACGACAGAGCCCTGACAGCCGATGACGATCCTCACAATGTGGGTTTTAACGATCGTCGAAGGAAAATCCTGCAAGGTCGTAGTTTAGAACTGATGGATCGTTTGCATTTGGACATGTGGTTGCAAGAGAAGTATTTGCTGAACGGAGTGGATATTCGCCTGAGACTCAATCGCAGCAGTGTCGCTTTCCATTTGATGGCTCAAGCCAACGAGTACAAAACCATCATCCAAGAAGCCAGACTTTACGTGCGACGTGTAGAAGTGTTACCTAAAGCGGGAAACGACATCAGTCAAACATTGAGCAGATCGACCGCCAAATATCCGATACGACGTGTCGAAGTGAAAACATTCACCATTGCTACTGGACTCCGATCCAAGATCGAAGATCATCTGTTCCAAGGACAGTTACCCAAACGTTTAATCGTTGGTATCGTCAGTAATGCAGCCTTCAACGGAGCCCACGATCAAAATCCTTTCCAGTTTAAGCACTACAGAGTGTCCAAAATTGAAGTCAGTCGCGATGGCAAGACTTTGTGTACCAGACCCTTCGAACCTAACTTTGCCCAGAAGAATTACTTGAGATCGTACTTGTCCCTGTACGAAGCTACGGGGCAACTAGGAACCAACGCCAGTCACGGTATTTCGTACGAAGATTATGTCGGAGGTTACACTTTGTGGGCCTTTGATTTCACTCCAGACCAAGGCAGCGACGAGGGACATTTCCACCCTATAAAATCCGGTCAACTGCGTGTGGAACTTCAGTTTGCAGAAGCTCTCACTGAGACGGTCAACGTCATCCTGTATGCTGAATTCGATAATACCATAGAAATCAACAGTTTGAGAGAAGTCATTCTAGACTATTAGACACAATGGAAGACTCCTATCCCTCTTTAAACAGTGGAGAATCTTTGGACATGGAATGGGAGGATAGCGTGAAAACAGAACCCCAAGACGAAGTCAAAGAGGACGAGGTAGTCGTCAAGTCCAGATGGCCAGAACAAGAACAACATTTAGTGTCCTGTTTTGCTAAACACCTAGCGAATACCATTACGGAATTGTCCAAGAAATATTGTTACGGATGTCAAAACGATCATCCCAGTCAAATTCAACACGATAAATGTATGATGATGAGTCAAGAAGAAAAATTGGACGAGTATCTGGACGACGCTTGGAGTCTCATCTCAGAAGAAACCGTGTTGCATGAGTGGTATAAAGGCTTGCGTGATCATTCCTGTCCTCCACTGACTACTCTAGAGATCTATCGCATCGAAGCTCTCTTAGCCCAAAGTGCGGAGACAAGGCAAAGAAACGGATACTTGACAGATCGTTTCAAACAAAAAGTCAGAATTGAATTAATGACTTATCATTACCTGTGAAAAAACAAAAACAACACAACAGAACATGGATACCTGGGAACTTTATTACCTTTTGAACAATAGTTCGTATACTGCTTCTTGGAATCCTGTCGTGTGCGCTAAAGATGAACTACCTCATCGCAAACCTCAAGACCATCAAGCTTATGTCATCAACACGGATGAAAGTCATCTTCCAGGTACTCACTGGGTTGCCGTCTACTTCCCTCAAGAGAATTGTGTGGAATATTTTTTTTTTTTTTTATTACCCCCTTTGGAAGACGATATCATTGACTTTATGAGAAGAAATGCCCAGACGACACGATACAATAATGTGAAATTACAAGGCACAGATTCCATGGTGTGTGGACAATATTGTGTATATTTTCTTCATCAACGCAGTCTTGAATATCCTTTAGAACATTTAGTGACTTATTTTGATCGTCACTCTTCTAGAAACGATGAGAAAATAGATCGATGGTTTTGTGACCATTATAGTTATCTTTTGTCTTTAGCTAGGAAACGTAGTGTACATCAATGGCCTCATGACTTCCATCAATGGAAATCTCACATGATTTCACAACGTTGTCAACCTTGTCAAAAATAATTTGTTTGATGTTACTTGTTACTTGTGACTTATGACTTGTTACTTGTTACTTGAATAAAAAATGTTGTGTTTTGAAAAAATGTGTCTGTCGTTTGTTTTCAAAAAAAACACTGTGAATATATGCTCTTTGACTTCTTTCTATCCCTCATCATGACATTCGCTATCATAGCATTCCGACACTAAAACCAAGTAGGGATGTTTTCTATCGCGTCCGCGTTTGAACCATATAAAGTGGGTGGGTCTCCAGTCTGACCATTCACTGTTGACTCGTCAACTTATGAAGATACCTTCCAGACTAGCCCAGCTGAACGAAGCTTACGTCAATTTACATCGTGTCAAGCTAAACCTGATACCGAAGCCTGAAGAAATAGAGAATGTTAGGATGCTCTCCACAGTCCAAGGTCTAATAGAAGAGATGTTTAGAGAGGAAATTAAAAAAGAACAAGAAGAATGGACTGAGAAATACAGACTTCAGAAGAAGCAGAGAGAACAACAACAACAACAGCAGCAGCAGCAGCAGCAGCAGCAGCAGCAGCAGCAAGAACCAGACAGAGGTTTTGTGGACTGTCGAGTAGACACCAAAGAATTCTCTTCCTCTTTTCGCAGAAGCAGACCGTATCCAATAGGAAAGCCTACTGCCAGACGGGGACGCAATCTTAGACAGTAAAAAAAGATTGCCATTACTTCCGTGAACAAAAAAAACCCCAGCCCTTTTTCAGGGCTACCCAATACTCTCGAAAAGACATACTCATTCAATTTGCCAAAATTTGTCATTAGAAAATAGAAGTGTGTCTATAAGCACTTCGTTTCTTTTGTCAGTAAAACAAAATATTTGTGTGTTTGTATGTTTACAAAAAAATAGAAGTGTGCCTATAAGCATTTCGTTTCTCTGTCTTGTCCAATCGTGTCTGTCTGTGTTTGTAAGTAAAAAGTAAAAAAGTCAACGTGAGTGCTTCTTTTAAGTCCGCGTGTTACATGTGATGGTAAATTTGAGTGCTAGGGAATGTTTACTTTCACGTCCGTGCTTCAAGTATATAAATTGGTGCGATCGTCAGTCTGGTTACCCACGTTGACGTAGCAGCTGCAACAACATGAGCAAAATCACAAAACTACTAGAACTCCAGATGCACCTGGAATATGCCAGACGTCTCCTGGATGAGCTGGCTATGGAGGCTATAGCCGAAGAAGCCAGGCTTGAAGAGGAGGAGAAGAAAAAGAAAGAAGAGGAGATGAGAGGTATCCTACCTCACCTCATGCTAAGACCTCTGTGTGAGGTCAAGCCTGAGGTGAGGACGCCTCCACAACCGCTACCGCCAGTAACACCAATACCAAGAGCCGCTGTCCTCCAGACAGAAAACTGGGAGGAGGAATTGGAAAGACAGAGGCAAGAGTGGGAGCCTCGACGTCAGCATCCCAGGGTGCTGAATAGAAGAAGAAGGGAACAAGTATTCACTATCCCTCAAACTGAGGAGTGGGATAGTGAAGCCAATCAACCTCCCTCTGCGCTCCCAACCACACGCATCAATTGGGAGCAGGACTGGAGCCGGCGATGCGTGTGTGGTGCCCGCCCTGGGAGATGTCATCATTAACCAGGTGCATTTGCAGTTCTAAAAAAAACAGCTTTTTTCAGGGCTAACCAGATCTCTAGAAAAGAGAAACTATTCAATTTGCCAATTCGTGTGAATGTAGCGTAGTGTGACTATAAACACTCACTCTTTACTGACGTCTGTCTGTGTGTGTGTGTGTGTGTGTGTGTGTGTGTGTGTGTGTGTGTGTGTGTGTGTGTGTGTGTGTGTGTGTTTGCGTGCGCGTGCGTGGGTGTGAATAGTATATGGGTGTGTGTTTTTCTTCTCTTCCTTCGTTGGTGTGGATAGTATAATGTGTGTTTTATGCTTGCTCGTTCGTTGGTGTGGATAGTATATAATATGTGTTTTATGCTTGCTCGTTCGTTGGTGAGGATAGTATAGTGTGTGTTTTATGCTTGCTCGTTCGTTGGTGTGGATGGTATATAATATGTTTTTTTCTCATCCCGATTGTGTGGATGGTATGTTTGTGTGTTTTATGCTTGCTCGTTCGTTGGTGAGGATAGTATATTGTGTGTTTTATGCTTGCTCGTTCGTTGGTGAGGATAGTATAGTGTGTGTTTTATGCTTGTTCGTTCGTTGGTGTGGATAGTATATGGGTGTGTGTTTTTCTTCTCTTCCTTCGTTGGTGTGATAGTATAATGTGCGTGTGTTTTATGCTTGCTCGTTCGTTGGTGAGGATAGTATAATGTGTGTTTTATGCTTACTCGTTCGTTGGTGAGGATAGTAAATTGTATGTGAAGTGAGTGTAAGGGATGTTTTCGTTCACGTCCGTGCTCCACGGACATAAAGCAGAGCGTTCGTCATTCGCGCCATTCAACACTGAATAGTCAGCCATGGCAAGTAACTGGGAACGAATGCTCAGATTGCAGGAGGTGGTGGACACACTAGCTATGGTAGAGGAAATGTTAGTCAGAATGCAGTTTGGGGCATATAGTCCCCATAGATTGACTATGGAGATAAATAATTTAAAGGGAGGAAAGGAGATCTTAAATGAAATGATTAGGATTGAAAAGGATGAAAAAGAAGATATAGAAGACAAAAGAAGGATGAGAGAATGGAATGAAAAGATTGAAAAGGAAGAAGAAAATGAAAAAAGGAAGAAACAGGAAAAGGAGGAGGAGAAGGAAAAACAGGAGGAGGAAAAGAATGAGAAGAAGACAAAAAGTGGAAGTCAAAAAAGTGTAGGACAGAAAATAAGAAGTTGGTGGAGGAAAAGAAGAACTTAGAAGAAGACAAAGAAGAAAACCAAAGGCCCTTTTCAGGGCCACTTCCAATGCCTCGAAAAGATCTTAATTTTCATTTGGTCTCCACCCTAAACGAATACATATAAAACCCTTCCTCTACTAAAAAAAACACGAACGCTCTTGATTCGTGTTTGTCTATAGCCCTCTCTCAGGTAGCCTGACGTCACAGTACTTCTCTTTTTGCTACATTGTTACCAGTGTGACGTCATGCCACCTGTCGCTTATCGCTCTACAAACCCACAGTCTCCTAGTTACCGCTCTACAAAATTTCCATTGTCGCTATACAGGCCCAGGGTGTTCTAGTCCCTCTACTCAATTTTCCATTGTCGCTATACAGGCCCAGGGTGTTCTAGTCCCTCTACTCAATTTTCCATTGTCGCTATACAGGCCCAGGGTGAGATTTTATTTCTTGTCGCTATACTGGCCCAGGGGGGGGGGTCTGTAATGCTAATTCCCATTGTCGCTACGGTACCCCACTATACTACTAATGTGGATTTAGTGTGTCTGTGGATTTAAACACTCCTAACATTGCTTGTGAGAGATACTGCGTGCATATTTCACCCTAAACCCTTCATTTACACCTTACCACATCCTTTGTGATATTATGCTTGTGTGTTTGTAAGTGTAAAGTGTGTAAGCACTCATACCCTTTCGTTAGTTAGGAAGTGACCTAAAACATTTAACATTACATGCCCAGTTGTGCCCAGACATGTTTCAGTATGGCGACGTACTATTAAATCCTTGTTGGGCCCAGAGTGTCCCAGAATGTAAACCTACGGTTTAATTTTAATTCCTGTAGCGCCTACGTAAGTAATCTCGAAATTGCATGAATTGCATTTTCTAATATGGGATTGTATTATAGTTTGTACATGGAACAAAACAAAATAATCACTTAAGAATTGTTAAATAGCCATATTTCTAACTTTTGGCTGTTTCTGCAATATGTAATTTGGACAGACCAATGTAAGTAATATGGGAAGCAAAAGTCAGATACTTAAGTACATAATAGTCTAATGTAAAATACTGAATTGGAATTGTCATACAAAAAATGCAAATGTAATCAAAGCAATTGTAAACCTCATATTTTATGTTATCTTATATATAAACACCCACATTTGTCTTTCTATGTGTCACGGATGCCAAACAAGAGGTCGCGAGTTCGAAACTCGCCACTGCATCCCAGAGTATAATACTTATTCCGTACATTTATGTTCAAACTTTTTTTTTTAAACTCGATCAATCCATTTTTTTTAAATCTTGAAACTATCTTTTATCACACCTAGGACTGGCAATAGCTAGCCATGACATGAATAAGAATGTATATTTATGCAAGTGAAATAAAAATAAAAAAATACCGAAATAGTGAGAACACATACATGAAAGTCATTGTGAAATATGACGTAGAAAGTTCACGTTACAAAGGGTGGTAAGATGGGGTGGAGGCTGAATAAAGTTTTAAAATTCGCAACTACAAATTTACAGCAAAAGCTAATCTGATTCTATAAATTTTTCCTGCGCATGCCTCCTCCTTCGCTGTAGTAGTTCCATGGTGTTTGAATCATGGAAACCTTTAGGGTGTCCGACTATTTATAGTTTGATTGGAGGAGGTGGCTGTGATTTTCTTTCAAGCCTGGATAGTTTATTATACCGACAGATAATTATTTTTCTCAACTAATTCAACAGAAATATTTATTTTGTTTAAGTCTATAAAGCTATTTGAGAGCTAGAATTATTTTCTTGAAGGAATATCGTGCCCATCTTCCACCACACCCCCAACTAAGACCCTCTTATTGGCCTATTACGGTGTGGCTAACATTACACTGTGGCTAGGATCTGGGGTATATTACAAGTCCCCCAACCCCACCCCACCCCCACCCCGCCCACCATTATCGTTACGCATGCATAATTAGTTTATAAGACCGATTACCGGTGAGAAAATCAAGGGAAAGTCTTTTCTTTCAAATTTGAACCCTGTGCAAGTCTCTGGATGGGAAACAAACTGGCCTATTCGCAAGCTTTGATTGACAGCTGCTATGAGCCAACCAAATTTGGGGATCCCACACATGGTCACACCATCCATCTTTATTTTACGACAAGCTTCGCTCTATCGGTTGTCTAAGTAAGCAAGCTTTTCGACCACTTTCTTTTGCATTGTGTTACTCACCAGTGTAAACTTTTATATGTGATAGTGAGATTTTAAACGGTAAATAGGTGTAGTTATGGTTTGTATTACAGCGATGACTGGTATCTTGAAGGATTATTACATTGTGTGAAGTTTGTGCTTTTCTGAAGCCGAACACAAACTTGCAGAAATGACTCTGATGGATTAAAATTAATGAAAGGCTCCATAAACAGTTAAACTCATCGAGAAACAACTCAATAAATACTTTGTATAAAAGTAACATACTGGCTATCTTTACATGCAGTTTATAAATATCCTTTTAAAGCAGTATTCTTTTGTCAAACACGACCCATTTGCCTGGTAACCGAACAGAACACTTATGGATAAACTATGGTTCCAGCTATCTGAACATTTATCAGCTTCACTTTCCCCGAGCAATACTACTGCCCGAACATTTTACAGCCCAATCATGTCCTTGTGACATTAAAAGGAAGATAAATATAACAAAAACAAGACAGAAACACAGAAAATTTAAAAGTAACAAATAACAAAGATATATCTGTATTTTTAAAGGATAAAGTAAATGTTCCCCGAGTAAAATGATGTACAAAATGAACATGAATGTTCTATTTCGAAACTATTCTTCTTTTTGCAGCATTTCGTAAACAATATTTGGGTAACAGGAATTTTCGGATCCTTTGAATGTTGATCCCTCGGTTCCAGAAAATGAAATAAAATTAAAATGTCATTGAAAATACTGGTTTGACTGGTTTATCCATAAGCCGACACAGAAGGCATCACTACACATATTATGCTTTAACACCAACGCTTCCTCTCTCTCTCTCTCTCTCTCTCTCTCTCTCTCTCTCTCAACACATTTTACATTTGTCTACCTGTTAATTAATTTATATCCTCGTGTGATGGCCCTAGAATCCTACACAGGATCCTCACAAATCTCTGATATATGAGTTTATAGATATGTGTATGACACATATTTATTTCCAAGTAACTAGCAATATTTTTATTTACTTAACATTATGTTACATAATCCCCGGAAATCTCACTGCCATTCATTCGTCTGTTTGCAGACGTTAATTTGATGTCCTCACTCCAAAACATGTTTACATCATGATATTCTTGAACCGATATTTTCTGCTTTCTAAAGATAAATCGATTTCTTTCCAAAACTCGTGAGATAAATTCGGTGGAAGATCGGCGAATTGTGCTCCAAGTTCTAGCGACAAAGGCGTAATATTTTACACTTGTTTGTAAAGGTAGCAACAGCAAGGGTTATCTCCCATATGGGGGAGGAGCTACGCTATGAGGAGAGGTCATTAGATTACGCCGGTAAGTAAATATACAAGCCTTTGATATTCTCTGATTCTATTAAAAAATTGTCCGAATATCTGAGAATATTTTTTTTATAGTTTCTTTTTCCCGATATTTTCACACTTTCTTTCTACAGCGTTTCAAAAGTATGTGGTGCATTTAGGTGGCGACTCTTCCATATGAAGGTAATTCAGTCACATGACATGCAATCTAGTTTCGTTTTCCAAGCTTGATTGTCGGCCAAAGGTACGAAATAATAAATGCTTAAAATTACCAATAGCTTCTTGTTTATACTTGCATTAGAATAGTATATTGTGTGTAATTTGTAATAAATATATTCTTTTATGCTTGAAGATAACGATACATTTTTTGTATGGCTGTTGTTACAGAAGTTAGCGGGTAGTTTCTTGTGCCTACGTGTGCCACTTGGGCCACAGGGGTTCGTTACGAAGAAAATTAGGAGTATCCGTCCATGAATCAAGGAGGGGGAGAAGGTCTATCCTGTAACAGTATAACACAGGTTAGACCCCCCCCCCCATCCCTTGATTTATGGACGGATACTACTAATTTTCTTTGTAACTAACCCCTGTAACTTGGGCTAGCAAGGAATTCCTAGTAATAGTAATTTCAAATTTAGGGACCTATTCAAGTACTGAGCAGTCACATCATGTACTTGTAATTAACACCCGGCGTAAATTGCTGACTGTGCAGTAATAAGTTACATTAATGTTGTATAACCTTTGTCTGTACTATTCTGTTTATATACATCCGGGTATTATAGTTGCTCTGTTTCATTTTAGTCCAAGGTGAAAACTTTGTCCGTGTGTGTGTGTGTGTGTGTGTGTGTGTGTGTGTGTGTGTGTGATTTAGATTTTAACGTAGCTTTAACAATTTTTCAGTCATATCGCTACGATGTCTGTAGTGTGACAGTTTATAGTGATGTCTAGCACTGGGGTATTATGCCGCAGACATGTGGCGTGAAGTCCCATCCAGTCACATTATCCTGACACCAGGCCGACCAGTTCTAACACTAACCTCTCAATGCTGAGCGCCAAGCGAGGCAGCTGTTAGTACCATATTTATAAGTCTTTGGTATGACTCGGCTGGGGTTCGAACCCGCCACCTCCCGCATCTGAGGTGGATGCTCTAACCACTAGGCCACCAGAGGGGTAAACTTTGTCCATACCAATGAGTTTAAAACCTCAAAGTGCGAATCAGATCATTAATTTCTCATGTGATGTTCAAGAGTGTTGCAAAGATCTTCATAAAACTGTTAAAGTAAATGTGCAGATTTACTATGGGCATTAAGGGATACTGGCAGGGCTGTAGAGAGCGATCACGGGCCCTGGGGTAAGAAACACCCAGGCCTCTTCTAGTTCTTGTTCAAACAAAATTTTTCTTTTATAAAATTAAAAAGTGTTGTTCAGGCCCAGGCTCCGGGGATATATCCCCGGTTGCCCCCAACTCTTGTCGGTGCTGGATACTGGTAATACGAATGGGCTTAACAGCAGAGTGGATGGGTGTGGTTTCGTCAACTATCATGTATATCAGTGTGTGTGTGTGTGTGTGTGTGTGTGTGTGTGTAAAATGCATGAACTCTGAAATTAAGTATCATGCAAATCATAACATTTCCTAATAATTTTAAACAATATTTCTTACAGAAAAATAGATATGCCTTCATAAATGATTAAAATGTAATTACTCTGAGAGAAATAAACATTGTACATACAGATTTATAGACTGAATGACAACATGTTTGGATGGGTGTATTGCACACTTACTGAACAGTCATATTTCTCAAAAGTGTTATTTTTCCACATACTATGTGGTGCGTCAATCACTCACTACTTCCAGAGTGTTCAGAACAGTTCAGCAAGCAAGGAGAAAGCACAGGACATTGAATCTTAGTCATCCCTCCCTAAAAAAATGCTATATAAGCATTAAAATAATAAAATAATTTTGTTTCCACAAGCCATGAGACCATTAAACAAATGAAATAAACAATGAAAACAATGAATGTTTACAATTATAGCCTACTTCAGTTCAGATTCATTCAACAGAGAGTTATTGATTATGTACATATACTCTTACAACATAAATGAAAATGCAAACAGTCACAATATTAATTATTTTGAATATTTTACAATACTGCAGATTTTTTGTACTTGAGGCTTCAGATTATCTTGTAAATTTCTGACAAGGCCCTTGGAATGCAATCTCAGTGTCTGTAGTCTTGTTTGATAATAACAGTAATAAAATAATAATAATAATTTTGATAAAGTTGATTGCCAGCACTTGTCTGGCATCTCATCTATTATATGACCAAGCCTCTTAATTTTTGAGGTGTATATAAGTGTAATTCAGACAATTAAATCTTGAGGCATTATCTTGTAATGCTCTCTCCTCCACTTGACTGCTTTCAATAGCAATTGAATATAGCTCATATTTTATATAGATCATCTATTATTTGTCAGATTATTGAAGTATCAAAACATGGAAATATGACTTAAATATTACAGAATTTTATCTATCACGTTTGTGTGAATTTTATTTAGTACAAGTGATAGTGGGATGTCAGAGGATTTTCAGCTAGTAGATTACATTTATAAATTAAAATTAAAGTTTCAGTTACATTTTCCAATTTTTGATATATTTTCATGAAGTTTGATCTTGTCAATTCATGATAAGTATCCAAGTCAAGTGGGTTAGTAGCTGTTTTTTGAGGAAAGTGTTAGCATGTTTTACAATAACAAATTAGGTAAATATTTGGTACCTTGTATAAGCATTTGTTGGAGAGGTGGCTTTATTTAAATTTGTTTTAGTTCTAGATATGAAAATTAACATTGTTAGAGAACCCTACTCGAGGAAAGGGAGAAGACTCTAGCTTGACAGTGGTTGAATGAGAATTGCAGCATCAAGTTCAGGTTTGTTCAACACAGCCAATAGTGGGGGGGGGGAATAATAAACAGAGAAGGGCATGTTGTTTTGCTGATTTCTCTGTGTACATATTGATGTTCAATATCTGTCCTGACTCTGAATGCAGTTTACCATGAAAGCACAAAAATGATCAAGCTTAGAACCATGAAATTATACCCATTTTATTATGTTCATAGGTAGAAAGCCTGATTTGATTTTAATGGAGGTACAGCTATATTGGAACTTGATTTTTCAATACAAAAAAATGTTAGCACAATTAAGCAAAGGCCATTTGAGCTAGACAAATAGAATTCAGTAAACATGTTTGTCTTCATATGTAGATTACCTATTTAGATATTCCAGCCATTTTCTACTTGTGCTTTCTTGACAAAACCTTGTTGCATAATTAAGCAAAATACACATGCTTACAAGGTAAGCAGATGTGCTAAACTTATATCTATCTATCTATCTATCTATCTATCTATCTATATATATATATATATATATATATATATATATATATATATATATATATATATATATGTATATATATATATATATATGTTGATGTCCTGATTACATTTTCAGACCAATACATCAAATTTTACACTTAGTTTTGAACCTTGTGGAGTTAAACTTGTTAACTTACATAAACCACTTGATGTAAAAAAAGAATGTTTGGTTGGTGGCATATTTGTGTTTATGTGCTATGTCTTGATTAGATTTTCAGGTGAAGAATGCACGTTTATCACAGAACTTGTTATATATTTTGAACTTGTCAGACTTAAATTATTTTTACAAAGAAACTTGTTGGCATGGTGTCTAGACCAAACAATTATGGCTTCACTGAGCAAAAACCTCTGGACTTGGATGAAATTAGATTTTTGTGCCATTATAGAAAATTTTCAAATTTGTCTGAATTTTGAATTTTGAACTTTGAATTTTTCATCTACATTAGGAGCATACATATTTTACCAACACAATTTTTTTTTTTTTTGTTTTAGTTTTTACTTTTGCCATAATTAAGTACCCCTTTGATTCATTATGTACAAAAAATAATCACTTTCCATGTTTGTATGTGTTATCTAATAGATTATTTGCTGCACTAAATCCACATTATTATTATTATTATTATTATTATTATTATTATTGTGCATATTACTTTAAATTAAATTTGCATTTTACATGTAGTGAATATTTAAAGCTATTTTTACATGAAACTTGTTTTATATCATTCGATGATAATTATTGAAGAATAAAGCAAAATGTGTTGCATAGATATTTATCTATGGCATAAACATTTGTACATTTCTAGGGTATTATATCATGGGCATAGTTCAGGTTTTGGAGTTATACATGTTCAACTGTAGATTTATAGACACTTTCAAGAAGATGCATATTGTGTACCTAAGAGTGATTTCCCTTATCAGCCATGACATTATGTGAGAATCTGCTAAACATGAATGAAAAAACAAATGCAGCAGATAAATACAGTATATGCACTATTTATTATATTAATTTGATTTCTGTGACACATTATTAAGTTTAATATTTATTCAAGCTGTATTTCTGTATTAATTTTCGATATTAATTTCACAAAACTAGAGAAGTGTAATATAGATTGTATGAAAGTTTCTTTAATTTATCCTTGTAACAGTTTGAAAATATTATCATTATTAAACCTTGATTTATGAGATAAATGTTTTGTTTTAATCTAAAGTGGTGTGAGTAGCCCACCCAATACACATTTATTACTGGTATTTCAGCCAAATGCATGTACTTTTAAATTTTGCTTGTTTCAGTGATTATATTTGTTAGATTTCCATGTATGACCTGTATTTCCTTTATATTTTGATTGCTAAAATATTGGAAAATGTCGACTGTTGTATTAATTTTTTTATCAAAGATTGTAATGTAACTTTTTATTTAGTTTAGGAAATGCTTTGTCCAGTTGAAGTTTTGACATTGCTTGTTTTGGTGATGGTCATAAAAGGGAAATATACAAGACTGAATTAATATCATGATATACAGGTATATATCATTGGTGATATAACTGGGTTTTCCCAGTTTCTTCTTCCACCATTTATACTGTATGCCATGTATAACCTATTATATTCCAATAAATGGCATTGAACCAACAACAACATCATGCTATACAGGGAATGCATCATTGGTGATATTACCTCGTGCTATACAGAGAATGTGTCATTGGTGATATTACCTCCTGATGTACAGGGAATGTGTCATTGGTGACATTACCTCATGCTGTACAGGGAATGTGTCATTGGTGACATTACTTTGTGCTGTACAGGGAATGTGTCATAATCACCAGTCCCATTTGCCTTGAGTTGAGGGTCACAGTCATGGAAGCTAAGATCTGAGATAGTTATTCATTTACTTACATTTCATTTATCACGTAATGGAGTCCACTCAGACTTGAGATGTATAAAGTGTGCAGCAAAGACAATTCATGCTGAAACACACTTACTTCCCTCTTTCTCATTGGGTTCAAGGCAACAGTCATAGAAAATTTGCATGTACATTTGGTTAAATATTTTTCTTTGTATATGTTTCCTATGCCCCCGATATTGGATTATGTTATATTAAATATCTCACTGTGACGTAACAAAAACTATTTTGAAAACTACTTACTCATTTTCTGACCTTAGGGGTCAACTTAGGTTTTTCCTTTGTTACTGGTGAAAAGAAGTATTATTTCCTATAAAAAAATAAAAAAATATTTAGAGCTAGTCCCAATGCACTGATGTCTGCTGCAGTTATCTTCCTGATTGTCAATTAATGTGATAGACCTTGTATAATATAACTATATGATATCTGGTATGAAAGATTGATATCTTGCATAATCTAGCCATATGTATCTGGTATAAAAACATTTTGACATACATTATTTCAGTATGATAACTCTCTGGGTAGCTTTAGTTTTCTTTCTTCAGCCATTTAAAAGAAAAATTAAGTTTCTGGATTCCACCTGCCATGGTTTCTGAATGTTCATCTCAGTTACACTGAATACCATATCAGATGTGTTTAATATGTGAAAGGAGATAAACTGGTGCTTTACATCACAAAAGCTGTACATATAGGAGATGATGTTCAGTTTTATGGCATTGGGTGGGGTTGAGGTGAGATCAAATTGGTATATGGTATGATTGTATTACACCTATGTTCAATCTGCCCACCACCTGCCCAGTAAAACTGTCTAGCTATGCAGACATATATAGTGATCAGGGCAGAATCACTGATGTCATGTTCTCATACATTGCCTCTTGGGTTTAAGGTGTGATGAAACTGTTAGGATAGTCTTAGGTTGACTGACTTAAATAATTTCACTAAGTATCTGATTACTTCCCCTAATAGTGTGTGTGTGTGTGTGTGATTTGGATTTTTAATGAAGCTTTAACAATTTTTGAGTCATATTGCTATGATGTCTGCAGTGTGGCAGTTTATAGTGATGTCTAGCACTGGGGCATCATGCTGCAGACATTTAGCATCATTTCCCACCATTATTCTGTCACCAGTCCGACCAGTCCTGACACTAACCTCTTAATGCTTAGCGCCATGCAAGGCAGCTGTTAGTGCCAATTTTATAAGTCTTTGGTATGACTTGGCCTGGGATCAAACCTGCGACCTCCTGCATCCGAGGCAGACGCTTTCACTACTAGGCCACTGGAGCATTCCCTAATGATTTGTAGATGTAATGTTAGGTTCATTAACCATATGGTATTAAGTTTCCATGCCATTAAATATGATACTGTAGAGTTAATGTCACGTTTATTAACAATATGGTATTAAGTATCCATGCCACTAAGAGTATGGTAATGTAGATCATATGTTACGTTTGTTAACAGTATGGTGTTATGTATCCATGCTGTCGAGTATGGCATTGTAGATCATGTGTTAAGTTATTAATGTTATGGTATTATGTATCCATGCTAGTGAGAATGGAAACGTAGATCTCATATTAAGTTTATTAACAGTATGGTATTAAGTATCATGCCATTAAGATGACATTTATATGACATGAAATATATTTTTTCTCAAAAAGATTAAATTAGTTCTTGTGATAGCTGGATGTATGATGAGCTTTGCTTGATATTAAGCCCTAAACTAGATATGTGTAATGTGTAACATCAAGGTCATAAGACATCAGTGAATAACAGCTGTTTCCTTTATCCATGATTTTCTTAAACTCATTATGTAGTATGTGTAATGATATTGAAAACACAGTCAAACTTGTCAATAGTGGCTACCCATGGGAAAAGTCAAAACTGGTCCTTGTACATGGGTGGCCTCTGTATACAGGTTCACCTTTTTGAACCAATACCATGCATAGATTATTATTATTATTATTATTATTATTATTATTATTATATTGGGGCCCCAAGTGGCCGAGTGGTCTAAAGCGCTTACCGTTATGGATCACTGCCATCACACCTCTGTCTGTGTGAGTTCGAGTCTCAGGCTCGGCTAACGTGGACGTGTGAGAAAGCCTGCCAGTAGCTTCTCGTGGGTCGGTGGTTCTTCCCTGGGTTTTCCAGGGTTCTTCCTCCACCAATTATACTGGCCGCCATGTATAGCCTATCTTGTGCTGAAAAATGGCGTTAAACCCTATAACAACAACAACAACATTATTATTATTATAAAATTGTTTTAAATATGTGTATTAATATGTTGTAATGTTTCATATTTGTATCTATACAAGATTACTGTATCCTGCTCACTTAATCCATCCTGTAAATTATATCATCACTGACTAAAGATATGCACTGATCTTGGGGTTTTTGTGCACCATAGCATAATAATAATTTCATTACTAATTGACAGCTTACATACAAAACTGGACTGAGTTTTTGTTTGGACGTAAATCAACACTTGGTGTTGTTGTCGCCCATTTATTCATTTCAGTAACTTAGAGTGAACAATTAACAATATGGAATGTTGCTCTAAACTAATATACAAAAAAGTGCACTCAAATTTGATGTACAATTCCACCAATGCCATGCAAAATATAAATAAGAAATCTTTCAATATCATTGGTGGATGGTTTAAGATAAAACGGGAATGGATGGAATTTTTTAAGTATTTAATGAATTATGAATATCAGACATTCCAATTTCCTTCATAGTACAGATACCTTCACAACCAAAATTTCTACAAATGAATTATTACCAGTGGTAATGATAATAATAATAATAATAATAATAATAATAAATTCTTTATTTGATGAGGGTAACTCAGTATATTATTCTATTCTTCTCTGATTCCATCAGGATGAACAAACTATTGTAAACAGAGTGAGGATAAAAGACATTTAGTATAAAAGCATGAAGTATTTAAGAAATGCATTAAGAAAATAAATTGGAGTACATGTATTTCAATGTATAAAATGAAAACTGCTTTTTGAGATAGTAGTCATGTGGTTTTGTTTTGAATACATTTAGATTTGTTTCTGATCTATTTGCTTTTAAGACTTCATTCCATTGAATAGGACTGGAGTAAGGAAATGATTTTTTAAAAAATATTTGTTTTGGGGAATGATGTATTGCAATGATCATTTGTAATTGATCTCAGTGTAGGTCTTTGATACTGCTTTTATGACTTAAAATGAAACATACCTTTAAAATATTGTGGACAAAATTCATCCTTTACTTGGAACTTTAACATTGACTTTGAGAGGCTAATCTGTATAATCTGTTTCATTATCTGATGTTTCTTTCTTTCTATTTCCAGACACCAGATGTAAAAGAAAATATAAATTGTAAGATAAACTACTGGACTATGGCAGAATGAGGAACAGGTTATAGTGAATATAATTTTCTCTTTAAATTAAAAATAAAAAGTATGTTCCTTTAAGGAAATGTACCATTTGTATGCACATGTATTCTACTACAACTAGACTCACTGATCTCAAAGATAATTTCTTTGTTGTTACAAAATCTTGATATTAACCATAAATATCTTCAGCAGTCACATGGATGCATTGCTTTCTTTATTTAGGGCAATTTAGCAAAGATGAAATACAATGAAATTGTCTATTAAGCAGTCTTGGGTGGATGGGACAGATAAAACAACTTGACACACTTTGATAGTGTAGCTGTTTCTATCCTGTTTCTCACTGATAGCTTGTCTTGCACTGCCTCCACTATTTCAGACAAACAAAATTGGTAGCCAAAATAAATTTAATAAGAGGTACTAACATTTACTCATTTATTTTGTATCTCTTCAAGCTATAAATTCCTCCAAGAATCCCTTACACAGGGAATGTAACTAATAATATAAAGATGTATCTCCCCCAATACAATGCATCATATATAGAACAAACTGAATTATTAATGGTCTTTTAGAAAAATTGGTAGCTTTTGATTGTGTGTAAATTTAATGCTTCTGTACAAAAATTAATGAAATTTATATCCTGTGAAGTGCTGAATCATACTCTGATAGTAATCAGTACAAAATTGTAGGCATCATTAGTTAATTAATACCAGATGTTTCCTTATTTTTAATTAATAGCTATGATGACACGAAATCCATTCATTTAACTGAAGTATTAAAGAGTTTGGTAGCATGTGAAAAACTTGGCTTTTGTAGCATCTGCAGTGCAAATCTTGTTACAATAAAATGTTTCCAATTTCATTCAGATGTGTGTTATATTTGACATGTATATAAAAATTCAGGTAGTCCAGAAAACATTTATTGTCGCATTCTGTCCCACTATTCATATTCTGTGTAAAACTGTAGAAAAGGTTACAGTTGTCATAATTTTATATTTTGAAAATCTTGAAATACGCTGCAAATGTTTTGACCACTAGAATGCAGTCCCATCCTCGGTTAGTGTAAAATGTTCTTAACTGGAAGTTCATCAGTAAGTGATAATAGCACTGTTACGTACATGTAATTTAATTACTTATTTGTTAGTTTTAAATTTTTTATTTTTTATTTTATTCCATTACATGTTTAATATTGTAACAATAACTTTATTCACTGGATTTGACATTTTTCCAGAAAATTCCGTTCAGTTCTTTTTAGCTTGTTTACATTGTATCAGTTGGTGACTTAGATCCACTTTCTGGTAAACAACTTTTTAAAAATTCTTTTTAATTCATTCTCAGTGAAGGAATCACTGGTTTCTGTCAAGGTCATATGTGGCCTACATGATAATAGACTTGTAGACTTTTTTGCGTTGCTCGGTTTAAGTGATCATGTGACCCAATCAAGAGGGTCTGAAATGCGTCTTAGTTACGCTTAAAACATAGTTCATAGTAATTTTTTCTCAGTCATAATTAATACCTTTGGAGTTGAAAGGTATTTCTGTTGTTGCCTGTTTGATTTGAATTTTTCTGTTTTTCGGAATTAATAATTTATTTTCCCTGCAAACCACTTGTTCTCATTCAAATTCTTGGACAAAGACAGTTATTATAAATGTTTCGGAATTCTAAGGCCAGATTATTATTCTTGGTGATTCAACAAGGAATTGTTGACACATCAGCACTTATCAGATTATAGAAGACGTCATCGCATTCCATCTTGGAACTTCATCGGTATTCGAACTGTGATTCACTTAGGACTTTTTTATTACTAGGACTTATAGTCATTAATTCTAGGATTAATTTTGGATTAGATTCATAAACCGTAAGTCCTTTTTCATATTTTTACCTTGTTTTTCTAGGGAAATAAATTGTTTGTTAAATTTTACAAAGCTTGTTGGCTTCACTCTTTTCTTTGTTACTTTTGTATGAGCCTAGACACATAACAAGCACAAAACATTAATGTAGATGTGTTACTTATACACTTTCAGCACTACAGGGTTTAAACACTTTGGAAGATGAGGGTAGGACAGGTGATGGTGGAACCAGCTCAAAGACTGTGGAGGTCAGAGGCTTTTCTTTGGACACTAGTCCTGATCTTCTGGAGATGTATTTTGAGAACACCCGTCGATCTGGAGGAGGTGATATACAGGAGATTGAGATCAAAGATGATGTGGCTTACATCACATTTGAAGAGGCAGAAGGTACACACAGTAGCATAGAAATGCATTTATTATATATTTCATATTGAGATAATGAAATATATCAGTGTGAGAAAAGTTATATTGCTGCAGTGGCGATATCACTTATATTGCCACTTTTCTAACCACTTTTTCCCATGTAGTAAATATATATATGCCCTTATGTATGGTCTTCAAACCATTAGTTCTGTTGTTAGGGCTATTTCATTTTTCTTCTTTGTTTGCTCCTTCTCTCTCCCATGTCTGAATGTACTGATCTTAAAATTGTCAACTTTAGACCCTTGAGCTATTATACTTTTATGCAGTGAATGAGGTTCTGTGAATAAATGAATTAAAATTAACTCTAAACAATAAAAGTAGACAAAAAATATTTTTTTTTCCAGAATCATGAAAACTGTCAGTGATTTAACTTATGTGACCTGTTGCTACCATATTTTATGTAATTTTTCGTACACGAAAAAATAATTATTAATTTCAGTGTATGAAAAATTATATGTAAAATAAATAATTATCATTTGTTGGTACTGACCGTGTACGAAAAACAAAGGAATCGTACCAGAACAAATTCTAGGGAACACACGCTACTCGACAACCTAACGGTACAAACATACAAAGTAAATGTATATTTTCTGTCTCATTCTGCTCTCAAGTCAAGAATCTAATTACAATAAAAACAAAAGTACTCAAAAACATTTTGCTGTTATTAGTGAATGAGAGAGAGAGAGAGAGGATTATGTCTCAATGTGCAAGCTCGTCTGCATTTAGAACGTATGTAGCTGTTATGTTGTGTAATATTGGCAAAATGATCAAGATGGTTTGAACATGTATAAGTTATGGATATTATTTATTGGTAAATTGTACGCAACGATACGAGTCCACATTGTCAAGAAATTAAGTGCAAGTTGTATTTTTACCGCAACAATAAACTCATTATCAAATTGCAATAAAAAATAAAGCACTTGAAATCACATTTAAGTTAATACGTGTGAGTGCGCACGTGTGTGTGTATGTGTGTGCGTGCCAGAGAGAGATCAATCAAACAAAATTTGTTCAGTGTACAAAACCGTATTTATTCAGTGTGGTTTTTATTTGTAGCTTTTGCAAAGAGAAAAAAGACTATTTTCAGTTACCTGATGAATGGGATGATCCTCATGTATTACGACCCTACTATATTCCATTAGGAATAAACACCGCTAAATCAACAGTTCATTCTTGTTTTAATTACGATGTACATTGTCACAACAACCACATGGCTATGCAGTGTTATTTACATGGTAATTAAACATGCTTAGCTCTTCGGTTATTCCAGTTGAAACCAGATTGAGGGCAAGAATCGACTCAAGAGGTCAAATCAGCGAGGCTGCCAGTAGGGAAATGAGGCTCGCGTTAGGGAAATGAAAGTCCGTCAATGTGCTATTGAAGCCGTTGTCCGTATAT
Organism: Megalonaias nervosa; assembly: GCA_016617855.1. Classification (NCBI taxonomy): domain Eukaryota; kingdom Metazoa; phylum Mollusca; class Bivalvia; order Unionida; family Unionidae; genus Megalonaias; species Megalonaias nervosa. The sequence goes on from JAECUM010010649.1 coordinate 23,494, forward strand.
CAGATGTTATAAGGACAAGCGATCATATGCTTTACTTTTTACTCCAACTCGCCAATAAAGATAAAAGTGGGGTATATCATAGAATAGATTTGCAAGAAATGTTAATTATATCCAAGTCAAAACAGAACAAGCACTTAAAAGTTAGCATTTGTATTTATACTTATACGAATTGATTTAACAGAGTCTGTGACTCAAATTTACGACAGAAAATGACAAGGTTTTTATATGTTATGTTTGTTTAGCTAATGAAACAATATGACTGGTTGACCAGTGGTCTGTGGTCTTCACTTTAGCATGTAGTGAGATGTAATTTTTGTTGGATTAGAAAACATCAGAGGGCTTCTGAACTCGTTATAAAATGCACGTGGAGTTTTGTTACGGTGACGGACTTAATAAGGAGAACTAATTAACGATAATAGTTAAAAGTATGGTCTGTGAAGTCCTTTGTTCATTTGTTAATAGAGACCAGTAGATATTGCAATGACAATAAGAGTTTATGCACATGGGCGCCCGCAGGATCTTTTGCAAAAGGAGGGGGGGGGGTCAGTCAGTCATGGCCAGGAGAGTTAGTATAGTAAGCAAACTGAAACTAAAGCTAATATTCACTTAGCGTTTTGAACAGAATCTTGTGACATATTTTCAGCTTCATTTGCATGATTAAACTTGTCAGAATATATATATATATATATATATATATATATATATATATATATATATATATATATTGCAGTATGATTTCCAGGGGGGTCATGTGACCCCCTCCCTTAACCTATGCTGTGGGTGCCCAATGCTTATGCATCAATCATTATATTTTCAAACCAACAATTAATCATTATTTTTTTTAAAAACAAAATGGGAATACAGTATTTTAAGACCCTCCCCCCCAAACTAGTGAACTAGTGCTTTTTTAATTTTCTTTTAAGTAGCAATTTTTACTTTATCACAATTATGCTTGAAAATAATGGATACATTGAGCAATGTTTGTTGTTGATTAAAAACCAAAATTAAGTGACTATCAAAATTGGATATGTCTGCTACTAAACTAGACTACAAGCTTGACCACACAAAAATTCATGTTTGAATGTAGAAATAATCAAAATAAAGAATGAAAATCCTTACAAGTAAATTCACAATCGTAAAAATCTTTTGTTTAAAAATGTTATGCTCTGAAGTCTGTTAGGTACAACCTCTCTGTGACATTTCTACATTAATCCAAGGCTATAAATCAGCCCCAAACCTGTACTGATGTTGACGGACATTTTAGGGGCTCATATGGTTTGAAAATGTTTGCTGTTGGACATTTTTAAATTATGTATTATGCAACAAAGGAAGTTCTAAAATCAAACCACATGTTGTAAAATATCAAATTTATTGCCAGCAGATTTGATTTATTATTTGTAGTTTGGAAGAGGCACAAAAAGAATTTGGCAGGAATGGAGATAGTCACATAAAACAGCCACTTTTGTGTCAATTGCTTTAATCTAAACTGTAGCTTTTTTTCCCTGTTACAAGAAAGCTGTCACAAAAATGTTGCAGTTGTTAGATAGTAGACAGGAATATGTAACAAATATTTGTCTTGCAAGATTTTGCATCAAAACAATGACATGAAGTTTTATTGTTCTTATTTCATATAACAATTTAGTGAAAAGTCCAAATATTTTTATTCAGTTCAGTCTAGTTAGACTTACAAACTTAATCTATGTGCATTTGTTTTACAACTTTTCAGAAATTCAATGATTGTAATATTAGGACCAACAGCTGTAACCAGTCTGGTTATAGTTTTCCTAAAATCAAAGTGTAGCACTTGCATTTAAAAAATGACAAAGGCGTATCCACTTTGGGATCAAGATCATTTTGACTCCAAGAAAAGTTGATTTTGCACAATATTATGTGTTTTTCTCGAGCAGATTCTGTGACCCAACCTTGCGCTTTTTTGCAGTAACAAAGAAACCTGTAGAATTTGGGGATTGAAGGTCAACACATTTGGTCATGGTAAGCCAGCAAAGAAACTAATGGTTTCTGTAGTAAGATTAGTAAGGAAATTTAAAGGGAAAATAATGTTTTCATCATTAAACCTTTATCTCATAGAGTGTATGGCTTTTTAGCCCTTCGATACGTATGTAGCAAAGTTACCCAGTGCAGTGCGCTATAAATAGAACACCTGTTACCTATTCTACTACATACCCATAGGCCTGTTAAGCAGTGAAGTGTATGTTATGTTTAACAGCAATTTTAACCATTTTTCGTTTTTGGTACAGATATACTATGTATGGAAAGATTTAAGAGAAAAATCCGATCGTTATAACTGGATAAATATTTTTCACAGGATAACTTTTTATGTGCTTTAAAATCTTGAGAGAACACGTTCACCGTCAAGATCGTGAAGCCGTGTGACCAACCGTAGCTACCATTTCTCATACTCGAAATTTACAAGTTTTTTGTCTGCGTCTACATCACTAAATCAGCTGAATTTGATAATTTGTAAAAACTAATGGCATCCTACATCAGTATCAGAGGCGTTGCCTAAGTTATTGAAGCTTTCATAGTTGTGATTCTAATCATGAAAACTCGAGTAAGTACTGAATGAAATCCGCGACCTCCATTTTGGAGAGTTACTTTAAATAGCAGATTTCAACCAGAGTATAAACAGTGACCACGTGATCTGACATAATGGTCATTCACACCAATGAAAGTAGTATCTAATAGGGGGTTTTCCCCAAAGGTGGCGCTGTGAAAACCGGCTCAAAATGGCTGATGTTTACAGCAGGTGTCAAAAGGCGCTTCCATGAGAATGATGTAGAGGCATCAAAAGGCGTTGACATGCGAATCAGGTATAGGCGTCCAAAGGCACTTCCATGCGAATGGAGTAGAGGCATCCAAAGGAGCTTGTATGCGGTAAAGGGTTAAGATTGTTTCATGACTGCATACAGAGTACCTTGACCATTGTCAAGGTTAGTGACATTGAGAACAACATATGAAGCTAGTGCCAGCTTGGAGGACTATTAGGCATATGGTATACATATAGAATGCTGATCCTGATACTCTTCTTTTTATTTGGTAATGAATGGTGTAGTCCTTTTCCATTTCAGTTGTACAGAGAGTGGTTTCCAATGGTCCCCACCAGGTGACAGGTCAGACATTGACTGTGACATTGTCTTGTCCTCCACTACAGAAGCCCAGTTATAAAAACAGAGTCCTGATTCAGAGGCTAAATAGTGCTGTAACAGAGGAACTTTTGGCCAACTTCCTGGAGAAAGAGACAGGAATGAACGTTGTGGAATTCCTATATGGAGAAGAGGAAGGGAAAGTTGTTGTAACTTTCTCAGATATTATTGGTAATTATATTTTGTATGACAGAACTTATAATTCTGTGCTGAAGTGGATAGGTTGATTGAACTCACTGAATACTGGTAATCAAAAATAACAAATTCTGACCCAGACTAATAAAGAAAACCCACAACTTTTCATTAGGTGACCAAATATTACTCAGGTGGTTTGTATTTCACCCAAGGAAAGTACAGGAGAGCTAATGCTATGACATTGTCATCATCTGCATTGGCTATTGTAGAGCAGGATAAAGGCTGTCTTTAAGGAATTTCTTTTTGGCTCATGTTAAGGATTTAAACCAATGTACCGGTATCACAGAATTCTATCACATAATACGGACAGTAAAAAGAGAAAGCTTTTTTATATTTCTCATACCTCTACAGCTGAGGATTACTCTTATAAAGTGGACAATACTTGTGTTGTGCTTTGACTGTTCAACATGACTCTATAAGTACCCTGGTTATGGTGCAATCAGTGGCCAGAGAGCTTGTGGTTATGAGTTTTCTCACAGCAAGCACTTTGATGATGCAGCATTTGAAATAACTTCAGATGTAAATAAACCACTCTCTGGTAATGCTGTACACAGTTCAGGTATAATGCATAAACATTAAGTATACAACATTCTGTGTCATGTGGCTTGATGGTTATCTTGTTGCCTGATTAGTTTATTCAGGAAATATAGAGAAGACTAATTACCCAGGCATGGTGTGAACTAATAAAAACCTCTAGTACAATTGAATGATTTTATCTCAGTTTCACATAAGCAATGGTATCCTGTGGCAATTCCTTGTTTAGAGATAAAATATGGTACATATCTTCAGTTTTTACATATTTAATACATATTGTTGTTGAATTAAGATGAGTAAATAAAAAATGTAATTTTCTGGTACAATTTATTCTCACTATATAAGTGTGTTTATTTACACTGAATGCATGGCAGTGCGATATGTTTTTCTAAATTCTTGGCAGTGGTTTTTTTTTCCCACTGAATGCAAGGCACTGATTTTATTTCCACTTAATGCATGGCAGTGTGCTTATTTCCACTGAATGCATGTGGGTTTTTTTCACCAAATGCATGGCTGTATGTTTATATCCACAAAATGCATGGCCGTTAGACTGTGAATTTAAATCAAAGTCTTCTGAGGAGAACCTAAGATTTCAGAGTTTTTAATTTTCTTCCAGATTTTGCTGCACTCAGAAAATCATGCAGTAAAAGAAGACTAGAAGGCACTTTCCTTAGGGTTGCCAAAGTTGCTATTTCCAACTGCATCTTTGTGAAAAATCTTCAGCCTTCTGTGTCACATGAATTCATCCTGTTTTACTTTGAAAATAAGAGAAGTGGTGGGGGAGAAGTGGCAAGGGTGGAGATGAACACAGCAGAGAGATGCTGTCTGGTTTATTGTGTGGATCATAATGGTATGTTTATGTATAGCTCAATTGACATTAATATAGTTTGTTGAGATACATGTAGAATCCTTAAGTCCACAATCATCTTAGACTGTCACTGAGTGAAGCTTTTTATCCCTTTGCCTCGACAAATATGTTGTTAAGATGTCATTCCTCTGACTCTCAGCCCTCCACTGCCTTTTTAACAATCAGATATTCACATTTGTGTCCTTCTCATTGTAGAACATTTACTGTCATCATGATGTTATATGGTCTCCCCTACTGTCACTTTGTGCAAAAGGCATATGCTACTTAAATATTGCACAAGGTCCAGTGAGAGAGTTGAAATCCACATTCTCAACAGTTTCAGTTATGGAAACATTTTTGAATATTAGTTTTACAAAACTTTATATATGCTATTATGGAGAAAAGATACACAAGATACATATAATATAGAATAAATTGTAGGATCCACATAGCTGCCAACTGTCCCGTTTTTTCCGTATTTGTCCTGTATTTTGGACCTGAATATGGGTGTACTTTTTTTTTTCTCCAAAAATACGTATTTTTATTTTAAAAAAATATAAAGAATTTCCTTCCTTTCCTTCAGTTTAGAACGGGCACTCGGTTCCATTCTGATAGAAATGTATCGCATGTATAGAGGCATACAGTTCTACAATATGATTCGTTCATTCGAAATCGAGGTTACCATGCTGTCTTTATCCGCCATATTGGATTTCGCAAACAGTTACCGCTACCACTGTGTCTCATCTTTGTAATATTAAACTTCTAATCATGTTGAATAGGAAATCAGAATATTCAGAATTTTCTCCAGAAAAGAGAAGAAAATAGAACTGAAAGGACAATTGTGCCATCTTGGTTAGATTTGTGAAATCATCTAGCAAAGGAGAAGACTTTATGTTTTGCAAATTGTGTATGGTGATTTCGCTATTTGGCATTGAGGCACCCATGAAATACAAGAGTGTAAAAAAGCTAATAAACATCAGCTTGCTGCTTCATCATACAAAACTCAGCCTGAACTTGGATGTATATAAATACCAGAGAGAACCTTGATATAATTCGATCAATATTCGGTTTATTAAATTTCTCTTAGAAATGAACCTTCCTCTTTCAGTTACTAGTGTTGCTGGTGATTTATTTCACACATGTTTTCCAGACTGAAAAATCGCAAAGGATTACTCATATGCTAGAATGAAAACAATTCAGTAAGAAAATCACACAGAATTGAGATTATCAGTGAAAGTTGGTACATTGGAATCGATAATGATTGAAAAGAAAACAAGGTGTGGAAAAGGCTCCTATAAACAGCCTGTGTCTGAGTGTGTTGCACTCTTGTACCTTCTGAATGAGCACCCGAATGGAACAGAGTGCCCATCCAGAAGGTGCAAGTGTGCAACAGATGCATCTTTGATATCAAAGAATTATGCAAGGCACGGTCCTATCTTACTGATGGTTGTATATGTTGTAAGTAGTTACATATGCATTAAAATTTTAAAAATCAGGATCTGGTCTGAAAATCAGCATTTTTGTCATAAGCAATCAGTGTTTTTGTACTTGGGAGTTGGCAGCTATGGATCCATGGCAGCTTAGTGGTTAATGTGGCAAACCTGTGACTGAAAGGGCGTGAGTTTAAATTCTGTAATCAGAGCAGCCTGGGTCGGCTACTATTTGGCCCTTGCTATGACAATTAAAGAAAATGCAAATTGGAATTGTATTGATGTATAATCAACATTTCTCTATTTGTCAGTGTTAATCCTTGTTCATTTTGTATGCAGAATAAAATAAAAGCCTTAATGCTGAATACAAATGTTTTGCACAAAAATACCCTGGCTATCATTTCTCATATGGTTCATGGGATTTCAAACTATTTTTTGTTATTGACACTGTGCTATGTCAGCAACACAGGATTTATGGCGCTGATATTGAAGTTCATCTCCACCATGAGTGTCTGGGGAGATGATCTTCAAGAAGTAGATCAGATCCCTTCCTTGCAGTGTCCAAATCAGAAATGAAAGGTAAGTTCTTTCCTTCATCCATACTTCAAACAATGAAGCATTCCATAATGGATGATGAATTTTGAATTTTTAAAAGGAATGGTCTTTACTGAAATTGTTGTTTCAAGAATTGGTTTTATATATATTAAGTCTAAAATAATAATTTTTATGAAATTAATAATTTTCAAGTATAGTTTTATAGTACCAGATGTGTCACTGATCTTCCCAGTATATCAGTTTTAGAAGAACTTGAATAAATCTCATGATCACACACTTGAACACCAAATGAAACCTCTTCATGCTTAGAATTTTATTGTGAATTATTTGTACTGTAAATGATCAAATTTATAGCATGCATATTATATTTGAGACTGTTGTCATTGAGATGATTCCATTAAACATAGTATCCCTTAGTTTGCACACAGCAACATCTTCCATTCTGTTAAGGAATATATTATATATCTTGGGTATGTTTCAGTTTTGAATTGGAAATCATACAGCTTTGCTGATATGTAAATTTCAGAAAACCTGTTGAAAGCTGAGACTTCTAGTAGTGGTTCCAGGAGCCCAGATAAAGGATATGACTATGTTGAAACGCCATTGAAAGCTGAGACTTCTAGCAGTGGTTCCAGGAGCCCAGATAAAGGATATGACTATGTTGAAACGCCATTGAAAGCTGAGACTTCTAGTAGTGGTTCCAGGAGCCCAGATAAAGGATGTGACTATGTTGAAATGCCATTGAAAGCTGAGACTTCTAGTAGTGGTTCCAGGAGCCCAGATAAAGGATGTGACTATGTTGAAATGCCATTGAAAGCTGAGACTTCTAGTAGTGGTTCCAGGAGCCCAGATAAAGGATGTGACTATGTTGAAATGCCATTGAAAGCTGAGACTTCTAGTAGTGGTTCCAGGAGCCCAGATAAAGGATGTGACTATGTGCCACTGAAGTTGAATAAAGCTATGTTGAAATGCCATTGAAAGCTGAGACTTCTAGTAGTGGTTCCAGGAGCCCAGATAAAGGATGTGACTATGTTGAAACGCCATTGAAAGCTGAGACTTCTAGTAGTGGTTCCAGGAGCCCAGATAAAGGATGTGACTATGTTGAAATGCCATTGAAAGCTGAGACTTCTAGTAGTGGTTCCAGGAGCCCAGATAAAGGATGTGACTATATTGAAATGCCATTGAAAGCTGAGACTTCTAGTAGTGGTTCCAGGAGCCCAGATAAAGAATGTGACTATGTTGAAATGCCATTGAAAGCTGAGACTTCTAGTAGTGGTTCCAGGAGCCCAGATAAAGAATGTGACTATGTTGAAATGCCATTGAAAGCTGAGACTTCTAGTAGTGGTTCCAGTAGCCCAGATAAAGGATGTGACTATGTTGAAATGCCATTGAAAGCTGAGACTTCTAGTAGTGGTTCCAGGAGCCCAGATAAAGGATGTGACTATGTTGAAATGCCATTGAAAGCTTAGACTTCTAGTAGTGGTACCAGTAGCCCAGATAAAGGATGTGACTATGTTGAAATGCCATTGAAAGCTGAGACTTCTAGTAGTGGTTCCAGGAGCCCAGATAAAGAATGTGACTATGTTGAAATGCCATTGAAAGCTGAGACTTCTAGTAGTGGTTCCAGGAGCCCAGATAAAGGATGTGACTATATTGAAATGCCATTGAAAGCAGAGACTTCTAGTAGTGGTTCCAGGAGCCCAGATTAAGGATGTGACTATGTTGAAATGCCATTGAAAGCTGAGACTTCTAGTAGTGGTTCCAGGAGCCCAGATAAAGGATATGACTATGTTGAAAAACCAAAATGGCAAGAAGATGATGGTAAACTACCAAACTAATAAGCAGCAGATTTTCTGATTCATGTTGCGAATTACTGTTCGAGTGATTTGATGATCTAGGAGTCTAATTAGGGATTATTTAGATAAGATATATATATATATATATATATATATATATATATATATATATATATATATATATATATATGACATTAGCCAGGGCTGATTTAGGTCAGAAATATCTAAGATATTAGTCAGAGCTGATTTATATAAACAATATCCAAGAGATCAGTAAGGGCTAGTAAGTCATATCAAAGAAATTGCTTTGGGCTGATTTAGCTAAGCTGCATATAGAAGATTGGTCAGGGGTGATTAAGGCAAGTTACATTGGTAATAATGTTGCCTTTAATTGTCATGTACAACCAATCCATTAAACAGCAAAAGTATTATATTGTTCTTTGATTTTTTAAAATTTCATTAACTCATTTTGATACTTTCAGTATGAAAATTAATTAATATTTTCTCAAAAAAATTATAATAATTTACCTTATTATTGACATATTTGTAAATATCTATATAACTTCAACATGTCTTCTTTGTAAACACACTTAGATTTCTTGGGTGATTAGTTACTGTGATACGCCCACAACAAGGAGCATCTTATGTTGTGATGTTTCTGTCTGTCTGCTTGTCTGTTACCAATTTGAATTCTGCACAAAAACTTTAATTATCCTCCATATATGCTTACCAAATTTTGTGGCTAGCTTGCACTTTGTGTAAGGAAGAACCTTATCAATTTCATGTGCTCAAAAGCTCAACATTCAAGGTCAGAGTGATTGAAAAATGGAAAATAGTTTCTTCACAGTATCTCAAAAACTGTACCATCTATATTTTTCCAACATTCTGGATAGCTCATAACTGGGTTAAGAAAGACTTTATATTTTCCATTTTGTTACGTATATGTAGTTAAATTGCTTGTGTGCTAGTTTTAAAATTCTTTTTTATTTTATTTTTGTTTCATTACATTTTTATTGTAATGATCATTTTCATGGGATTTGAAGTTCTTTTTCAGTAATGTTGTTTATCTAAGATGTAAAATGTGTTACATGAGTAATATTTTTAGTTCACCTTGGTCCGTGGTAGTGTAAGCGCTACGCGAAAACGATTGGCTATTGCCAAGGTCATTTAGTTTAGTCTGAATAAACAATGTTTTATTTTTAAATTTATTTCAGAGTTAAAGTAGATAGGGGTTCTTCCTGCGTGACAAATTGCATTGTTGCTATTGCGTTGTTCGAGTGTTAAGAGACCACTTAATCTATCTTGCGAGAACGGGATGATAATTTATCGGATATAATAACCCTTTCTGAGCGCTCGTCAGTCAGTTAGTTGTATTTCGGAAACCTTGAAGGCTGGATAGGTTTTTATTGTTGAAACCAGATTGCTTTTGAAGTTCATTTGTTTTTGGAATTTAATAATTTATTCTCTAGAAAACCAAACGAGTGTACTGTTTTATAAACTCTGGGAGAAAGAAATTCAGTGGAAATTTATTCTGGAATTATTTGGAAACATAAACTGTGATTCAATTGAGGAATTGTTGCTATTGGTACAAGGACCACATCTAACGTCATCGCCTTCCATATTGGAATGTCGTTGAGATTCGAACCTGGATTCTAATAGAACTATTTAGTGATAGGACTTGTATTTTTCATTCTTAGGATTAAATTTTGGATTATATTCACAAACAGTAAGTTCTATTTTCCAGTTTTTACATTGTTTTCTAGGGAAATAAATTATTTTGTTAAAATATACAAAGCTTGTTGACTTCACTCTTTTCTCTTGTTATTATTGTACGAGCCTACATGAAACAATTTCAAAAGGATAAATGTCAATGTCACTGATTAGGCACAGAAAATTAGTGTTTGCGCAATAACTGGAGTTCTTCATCGTATGTGGATACCAAACTTGATGCTCACTTTGACTTAAAGAATAAAAAAATAATTTGCAAACAATAATAGTTCTACATGACTTACCTCAACAAATTTTGTGGATGGCTTGCAGATGTGGTATGTAACAAGGTTATTAATTTTGATATTTAATTGTCAGAAGTCAAAGCTATAAATGAAAACCTGAAAGGTAGTTTCATCACAGTAACATTAATTCAGTGTTACACACCTGGCCCAGACATTGTGGATGATTTGAATTTGGAAAAGAAAAAGCCTACTGATTTCTGGGTCAAAAGGTCAAACATGAATGACACTGGAACTGAAAGAAGAAAAATGGTTTCTTGAGAAATACATTTTCTTATGTACATCGAGGACTATCAAACATGGGGTGGGCATGTATTTTGCCACTTATTGTACTCTTACTTTCAAGGAAAGACTTTGAATTGTGATGTTGTTTATGAGATTTGTCTATTTCTATGAGACTAAGTTGCGTTTCATTCCTAATATATTAAAAAAACAAATTGCAGGTAAGAACTGTTTACTTCCACTCTGGATCAAATACAAGAGGGCTTCTGAAAGAACAATTTTCAAAGATATGAAAAAGGTACCTTGCAGTTGGAATTTCCATCTATTTTGGAACTTTTTTTACAAAAACCAAACAAGGACAACAAATGTTGAATGACATCCTAAAGAAATGTGGCTGTTCAGTGACAGTGTCAAGTGATGATGACGATTTGTTTATCTTTGAAATATCTGATGAGAGTTTTGAAAAAGAAACAGAAGTGGCAGACTTTATAAAAGTTGTATTGGATAATGTGTATGCATATGCACAACAGTCTTTGTTCTCTGATATTTTCCTAATTGATCATAGAATGCTAGAGGACATCTTACAGAGAGTTAAGCAAACAAAGGAAATGGACAGTGCTTGGATTGAATTGGTTGGTGAGCAGGAACCTGATGCTATATGTGTTGTGTGCACAGAGAAAGACAAAGCAGCTATTCTTCAAATGGTAACTGCAATAAAAACTACTGTTCAGGATTGTTTTGAAAATCATGAGGATGTAATGACCATTGACACTATGTGGCAGAAGGTGCTGAAAAAGTTTGGATATCTTCAGAAAATGAGTGAAATGTTTCCCAACCTAACAATGACACCTGATGAAACTAAATCTACCATTATGTTGAAAGGTCCAAGAGACCAATCCAGAGCTGCTGCAATACATCTTAAGGAACTGTCAGTAACTGCACATGCTGAGGTTCAGGAGGATATTTTCTCTCCAGGTTGCCAGTTTGACATTTTTGCTTATCCAGAAATGTGTGACTATATTGATAATAGCATCATAACACTTCCTATTGTTTGGATACCAAATTACCAGACCATGAAAATACATCTCTTTTCCAAGAAGTCAGAACAAATAATGGGTATGGATAAATTTATCAAAGGTTGCATCAAAGAAAGACCATATCCATTGACAAAAGTCCAATCTGCTTGTTGCCCAAAGTTAGCCAGGTCCTTAGAAGACTTGAAGAAGATGCATGAAGGGAAAATTGTAATTAATCAGTGTCCTAAAGGCTTAATTATGACTGCTGCAGATGACATATTTGAAAGTGTTGATGCTGTTGTGCAGTAGATTATCAGTACAGAAAATGATAATGTTGAATCTGCTCATGTTATAGAGAAACATGTTAAAAGAGATGGACATTTAGTCAACAAATCTGGGTACAATGCCAGTGAGAATCAAGAAAAAGCAGAAGACTCACTGCCATCAGCAGATGACATGTTTGAAAGTGTTGGTGCTTTGATAGAGGGGATTATAAGTATTGAAACGGGTAAAGTTCAACCTGCTCATGTTCCAATGAAACATGTTAAAAGAGATGGACAGTTAGTCAACAAATTTTGGTACAAAGATAGTGAGAATCAAGAGAAAACAGAACACTCACTGCCATCAAAGAGAGATGTTGCATCTGAGCAGAAAACAAAAAAATTCAGCAGTTTTAAGGAGTGTGCCTGATGTTAACTTTGACCAGCTGGAGGTAATGATCCAACCTGAGGCAAAGGTGAAACTAAGCTCTGATGGCATGGACAAATTTGAAGGTAGAAATAAGTCAGGTATGTGTGCACAAATTTGATTGAATAATTATTTTAAATTATAAATACTTTTTATGCATCCAATTCCTCTTCAGTTAAACAGAAGGTGAAACAATTATTGCTTTTGAATCAGGTATTGTAAAAACCTACAGCTGTTATGGTAAGTTACATTCTTCCCGATCTTGGCTATGCACCGTGATGAAAACCCAATACTGTATTTATTGCCATTAGCTGATTTGACTGAATTTTGACTAATTGGTGATACTTTTACAAAATCTAACTTATTATTAGATGTCCTCAAAATTCTATATTGTTTGATTAGGTAATGGTTGAACTCATCACTATCAGAGATGATACCTTTTTAGAAATAATGTTCAAAATTCAACAACTAGATCATACATTTATATTGAACTACTGACAAAACTTTCACATGGCCATGGCCAAGCAAAATTTAATACTTGACCTGTCGAGCAGTTTTACATGATGAGTCAAGCAAGTAGGAGCATTGGAATTCTAAACCTTTGGGAAACCTTTTTTCCCCAAATGTTTAAATTCTTTCTGTTATGTTGTAATTTAATTACTTTTTACACATAAATCCTTTTAATTAATTTACTTGCAATATTTTTTTAAAAATTGTTTGCTAAAAAGTATTTGAGAAAATAATTATCCCAAGAAAATGTTTTCAATAGCAAGAATGTTAATCGCAACATATTCTTTTTTACTCAGCAAAGGCAGTAGAACATGGACTGGAACAACGAGAGTGGTCATATCCCAATGGTGAAAAGATTACTTTGTTGAAGGCTGCTTCCTGTGAGGCTGATGTCATCATTATACCTGGAAAAAGTGATACAGGTAGACATTCCCTTCATTCATAGTAATCAGATTTTAGAAATAGTCACATATTCCAGTAATATTTCCTCTTCTTGGTAGAATAATATAAAGTCATTGTAATATATATATATATATATATATATATATATATATATATATATATATATATATTTGTAGCCTTGCAATACATTGCATGAGCTCTTTCCTAGTTTACCATTTATCATCTTTCTAAACCATTCAGGTAGCATTTACAATCCATTTTCTGTAACCTTTAAATGAAATGCAGATTCAGACAATTTAAATTGTCCCATTAACCCAGGCTTTTTTAATTGCAGAGCCTTTTGTTTCAAATTTTTACTCTAAATATTATATAAAATAAGTTTTGTCTGTTCATTTCATTTCTGGGTGACAGCTTAAGTTCTTTCAGCAAGATTTGATACATATGTTCATATAGCCAATGAAGCACTCTTATCCATTGCAGGGTCAGTAACTTAAAGGTCAATGACCAAGTTTCCAAAATAGATTTTGCCCAGGCATTTAATTGGAAGATGATATATTACATAGTTAATAGATCACAATGAAACATGGTACATTAATTTCCTTTGACTGCAGGAAGAATCCCATTAATTTGAAGGTGAATGGTCCCGGGCTCATGGTCACTGTTAAAAATAGGTTTTGTCCCAGCAGTTGATTTCCGGATAATAACCTGAGTTGTTGTAAACAGATTTCAACACAACTTGGTACATCTATTCTTCTTAGCTGAAAAGAAATTCAATGGATTTTGTGTATAGTGGCTCATTTTCAGATAATTGCAAGTAATCTTATTCTTAGCACAAGCCGGACATGCTTGTATTTTCCGTAGAAAAACAAAGAACAGTTTATATTGAGGGCAGTAATGCTAAGGTCAGGGTCACTGTTGCCAAAGATAAAATATGTATGTGATTTCTTAATGTTTCAAAACAGAAAGAATTCAGTTAAATTTAGTACATTTATTTTCCTTAAACAAGAGAAAGAATCCTATTTGGAGGTCATTAGTTCCAAGGGTAATGTCACTGTTGCTAAAATATAACTTGTATATATATTTCATTTTCAATAATTTAGATTCTAGTGCATGTATGTAGCAAATTTAATACATTGTTTCACTTGGCTCGAGTAAAACCTTGAGGATGTGGCAGTCAGTAGCTCCAATTTCAAGATTTCTATTACACAAGAAATAGATTTGAATAGCTTAATACATTATCTGCTTTCATTTCTTTGTTGCATTTTTTATGAGCTACTCCTCAGTCCAGACTGAATGTCAACCGTGCTTTCTTGATAGGTCTTAGCAATTTTCAGTGGTTTCCATAGGATCTACACAAGAGGAGAGTGGCTAAATTTGTACTGTACATTTGTGGTTAAACTCAGGTCTTTTGCACACTGTGTAATTGTACTTAGATGCAAGGAACTTTATGAGGCAATGCATCTAGATGAGTACTTTACACTCATCACATATGTAAGAACTGTGACCTATATTTCATGCTTTGCTTACTTTGGTTAAATTGTTGTAAGTTTATTTTTCAAGGTGTGTCTTTGTGCTGGGATTAGTAGAGTAGATGATTGTATGCATCCCTACTAGTACCTCACTCTTACCACCAATAAATAAGACTTAAAGTTTGCATTTTACTTGTTTAAATAAAGTTTTGAGCATTATATATATGTACTATTATATCAAGAGTTATATAATTTGCCATGATTTCAGTCTCAAAAACTGTTTATGCCATAAATATCCAATTATTTGATTGTATGCATCCTTATATATACCACACTCTTAGAACAAGAACAGTCATTGTAACCTACCTTTTAATATTGTTGGCTAATCTGATATTTTTGGATTTAGCTGTTGACCACATTGGTGTTTTATCATCAAACATGGCAAGAGAATGACTTTCCATTCCTAATACAATGGAAGCACAGTAATTTCACTCAAGTAGACCAGAGTTTAAGTTGAGGAGATCTCAATTGCCATGGTAGCACCATAAACAGAGATGAACTTGTAAGTTGTATATCATCTAACCTGGCATTGCCCAGTAGCCAGGCACCAGCTACCAGGAAGTGTGTAATTAGTGGCAGTCCCTGAAGTCTTCAGTGGGCACTTGGCACCAGGTAATGTATCAAGTGACAGTCATTGAAAGTCTCTAACCTGTCACCAGGCACCATGAGCGGGCAATGCCCCAAGTGACAGTCACAGAATGTCTTTCACTAAACACTGGGTACTGGACACTTGTCACTGGGCACTGAGCTAACCAGGCACATGCCACTGGGTGCAGGGAGTCAATTGGCACATACTGGGCAGGGATCATCATATATGACGATTGTTTGATTGGCACTTATTGCCTATTTTTGGTCTCTTATCACTGAATAAACAGCACCAAACACTGAGCACCAAACAGTGAGCGATAGGCACAGATCACCAAACTTTTGACAGGTTCTGGCTTTTTTGTCAGCTGGTATAGGGAAATGGATTGGGATCATTTTCTCTCAAATTACATGTATGATGAATGGGCTTAAGGATTTTATGACCATTCATGTGGAAGGGATTGGTTCAACATCCCTGTTACTTCTATCTTTAATGAACCTCTTTGTGACTTTGGGACTTCCACCACCTGGTTATGAGTTGGCTGTGTTTCCTTTTTCTACCATGAAACCATGGCTCCTGGCATTGGTAGATTGGACATGCCATAGGTCATACCCACTTCCTCCAGCTCATTTTTGAGGAAAGGGTAGTAAAAACACTTCTCGCTTCCTCTTGCATCAAAAGGAAAATTATGAATTTGTTTATTTAAGGGTAGGGGGAAACAGCTTTGTTTCAGCAGATATGGGCGATGAAGCCCTAGTCATAAAATTTCTTTGTCCAAGGAGAGATACGAGAAAATAGTCCTGCCTTACCCCAGGATGAAGACATGATGATGAACTCAGTTTGGGTTGACACAAATATGTTCCAAGAAAAATAAGTCTTGCTGGATCCTTCTCTTATGGGGTTTCCATCTCTGTTCCGCCCTATGGATCAGGTGATGGATGAGGAAGAAGTGTCAACCTTTGACACGGCAATTAGTGCAGTTTCTCACCCCAGATCTATGTCCAAAAACCACATACTCATGAAACACTTCAATTGTATACAGTTTGGAAAGGCTCTTAGGGTGCAGCCTAAGTTAGATCTGTTGTTGCTCACTGAAACAAAGTGAGAGAGATGACTAAGAAGTTGTCTCATTGCCAAGAGGTGGCCAGACTGCAGATAGGATGGACTGTCCTCTCGTCTACACTTCAGTCTCTGGTTTCAGCTTTTAGCTGCTACTATGTCCCAGGGTTCGTGCTGTACCTTAAGAAGTACTTGAATTTTTATTCATCCTTGAAAAATACTTGAAAATCGGTTTACCTTAAAAAAATCCTTGAAAAGTACTTGAAAATAAGCCTCAGTTCTTGAAAAAATATAAAATTAATCGACAAATGAAGGAACAAAAGTTTCTTTTCATACCATTACATCATGAAATGAAAATAAAACTGTTTGCTATTGGTTGGTTTACAACACGTAAGAAATCAGATATTTATAACTGCGCGTGGACCGGATTATAGAGAGCATTAAAGTGTACATGAATCTTTTCCAATGATCAGTCTTTTTCATCGATTTATTTTCTGAGGCAATGGTACATCGTTTTGTTTTTAATCATGGTGAATCAGCTGTTCAAACTCGAAAAACAAAAGAAAATGAAAAATATACACAAAAATGGTCACAATTTGTTCTCATTGTATGTCCAAGCTTCTGATTATTGGCATACAATCTAAAATTCAGAAGTCTGCTGGAAGTATATTGTTGACTGTTTCGGTGTTGCGACCAAACTTTGGGCATAAATTACGACCGTATGCCTGTTAACAGAAAGGCTGCTTTCAACACAATGTACTTATATCTGTGTGTAAATGTACCTGTACAATTTCAATGAGCGATCACGCAACAGCAGATATAACAAATTAGACGCAGACTTCATGCAGCATATTTTCATGGCGGACAATTTTAAGATGTAGCGTGAATGCATCATATCATGCATCAAATTTTATCCAGAAATCGAATTTATCCGTCTCAGACAACATTTACTTTGTCTGCTTTGTATCATCCCATTGTACTTTGTTCTTCATCTGATGATTTGTGTCTGTCATACAAGCAGATTCTGAACTCCAGTAGTTGTAGTGTAGTTGGAGTTAAGAATTTAAAGAACTATTGAACCTAGTGTACTTTATTTGTTATGTAATTATTAGTGTTGTACAGCAAAGGACCAAATATAATACAAATACAGGTTGTTCAGACATGCACAAAAATGGAAGCAATTTATTTGCTAGTAGACACCAGTGGTAAGTAATAATGATGCCACTTATCTTTCCAGTGGGTAATATTTAATTTACTGGCAATATTTTCAAGTTATTACAATCAAAATAACTGTAGATACAATTATTGCATGCTTATTTTTCTCCATTAACTTTACTTTGTCAGAACTGTGCAGTATATCTCCATGCTGCACTGCTTCATTCTGCATGGCACATGTGTAAAAAAATATTTGTGTATTAGAAACCACATTTGATTGTAAACAAACAATGTATGCTGATGTAGCAGGTGCACGAGCTTTTGATTTACAAGTCTTTCAACCAGGCAAACAGCTGAACATGATATGTGACACATAAAGTATTGATCATTTAAAAACTTATTTAGGATAACTATTCATTACGTGTATTTGCAAATTGAGTGGTTCACACTATGGTCCGTGTTCTTTAGGGTGTATAAATTTAGCATAGAAAGGCAGCCAAGGGCTATCCTGTCCTGTTTGTACAAGTTAGTCCAAGCACACCCCAGCTGCTTTGCAATTTTGCCCATTTTACATTTTTGAGAAAATGTTTGGATTTATAGAACAAGTTATACAGGTCATGCTAATAGCTGGGGTCCCTCCAAGAAATATCATTCAAGTGATAGGGCATACAAATATGTCACCTATAGCTGGAAATAACAATTGTACTAAACATACTTACCTTTTTCCATCTTGAATGTCCTCCAAATGTACTTAGTTGTTTTTGCTAATCAGCATTACATGGGTTCCAAAACTTGATCCACAACATGAAATTGTACTGGAATTTAGACTACATTTCCAACACACCAATCTCAAATCCATATGAGAATTTGCTGCACTCCAAAACAATGAATTTGATATTCCCTAACAAACAATATTTAATACTGCATCTTTTTGAGAGTTTCAGTTAAAATAATTCCATATTTTTCCCATCTTCTGTTTCCAAACTGTCAATGACAGAACAGAAATACATGTGATTGCATGAATGCCAGTCCCTCCAGCCACATGTACATCGAATGGAATTAACCTGGCAAATATTTCCCATTCATCACAACTAGAAATGCAGAATTTAATTTGGTCGACAGAAAAACAAAATCCCTCCATTCCAGACCAAATGGACAAGTTGTTTCAAGAGTTAGTCATTCACAATATGATTCTAAATTTCCATTTTAAGTAGATCAAAATGAGATTTCTTTTTGAAGCGAATGAGCATGTGATGAACTTCAAACTTCAATGGTCGCTGGGTTGTGCAATATGCACATTAATAATGTTACTGTGTATTTGTTTAACTATTCTTGTTTGTATATTTACTTTGGAATGTAGTAGTTATTTCATTTATTGCAGTGTTCCTTTTATTATTCAGCCTTAGATGGAAAATAAAAGTATAGCTCAGAAAAACTGATTTATATTTTCCTATACAAATGTAGTAACCAATAAGTATTGTATAATGAATACCATCATGAAACTGATAAACACAGTGCATAGCACATATGCATTTCTGTATGGGAATAGTGACATAAAAACTTAAAATATATAAAATATATTAAATTGACAGTACATTTTTTGTGGCACTATAAGATGACTCCTACTCTGCATGAATCAAATTGTCATGAATAAATTTTGACTTATAATTGAGTATATATGATACTCGTAATTTGCATTTCTTTTTAAGATGGCTGTCTAAAGTGTATGTGGTCATCTTTACATGAAGAAACAGTTGTCTTAATATACAGGCAAAACAAATCACAACTAAAATTTGTCCAGATTTGGCACAAATTTCAATTTATATAGCAAGATGGATATGATCTGGAAATATTACAACATGAACGACTGAACTCTGTAAAGTGGATGTACCTGCATAAGCAGCATTGGCAGGTAATGTTCAAGCATCAGAGTTAAGTTGTTTTTTCTGTACTGTTTTTTTAATTATACTACATCTGAGTATTATTACTATTTGGATGCACATACTATTGATGCTTTTCTTTGTGGATGTGTGTGTGCGTGTTTGCTATGTCCACCATGATGAAGCAGAACATTGTTATGATATTTGTCCATTCATCTGTGACCAATGTTTTTCTGCACATTAACTTGAATTCTGTAACATCTGCAGTTAACAAACTTTATGAATGGTTTGCACATTTGGGGTAAAGAGGAAACCTATTGAGTCAAATAGTAATAGGTCAAGATCTCTGTGATTGATGGAAGAGAAATAGCTTATATTTGGTAAGATTTGGTGTATATCACAGACATGGATCAAATTGTGTGGATTGCTTGCACTTGGAGTAGAGAAGAAATCTTTTGATTTTTAGATCAAAATGTCAGAAGTAAAGTTTACAGCATCTGGAAAAAGCAAATGGCTTTCCACACAGTTATATATCACAGACATGGACCAAACTGTGTGGGTCATTTGCAATTGGTAAGGCATAAGCCTATTGAATTCAGGGTCAAAAGGTCAACAGTTAAGGTCACTGTGACTGAAAAAGACAAATGGCTTCCACACATTAAAATAAGTTCTACATCTGACCCAAGCTAAACTTTGTGGATCGCTTCCACTTGGGGTGGTAGAAGTATATTGATTTTGGAGTCAATGTGTCAAAGATCAAAGTCTGAGAAAGACTGAGAAAAGACACATACTTTCTGTACAAGAATTTAATTTGTGTACCTTCACCGAAAGTTATGGATGACTTACACATTGGGTACCGTCACCAATGTTTGTGGATGACTTACATAATCAAGCAGCCCATTGTTACTTTCTTGTGATGACCTTTTATTCTTAAGTAACAGAAAAAAGCGCAAACCAACAAGTTTTGTAAATTAAACAAATAATTTATCTCCCTAAATAAAAAGTAAAAAAATTAAAAGTAACTTACAGTCTAGTGAGTGAAATCCTAAGTAGTCCTACAGTTTTATCACAAGACCAAATTAATCATTTCCAAATAAGTTCCAATGGTATTCTGAAATCTCCTCAAAGTCATCACACACTTTGTTAGAGCTGTGCACTTTATCAAACCATTGCTTGCCATAAAATTTGTTTCCAATTTAGAACTGATGAAAGTTAAAAGATATTAATTGGTTATTGTTATTTTCATATGACATTCATTAATTAAATGTGGTAATACAGTAATGATATCAAATGCTTTTATGTTTCTATTTTCTCATGTGTAGATCTTGTGTACTTAGAGTCAACTGGACACCCTATTGCCCTCAGTAACATATTCATATTAATGTGCATTTAGAAAAATTAAAAGCACTTGGCTCGAGATGCTCATGATGCAATACCTACTTGACGTAACAGTATAACTTGTTTTATTTTATTTTTTTGTTTCCATTTCTTGTTTCATTTCTAAGAGCAGCATATATAGGTAGATTCTACTTCAGTAAATATTAAAATGCTTAGAGAAGAGTACAAAACCTGATGACCTTTATATAGAGTTAGTCTGGCAATAACTAGCTAAAGAATACAGTGTTTTGACTCTGCTAACTCTATTGCAAAAGTGCAGGGTTATTAATTTAAATGGAAAAACAAATGGTTGAGAAAAATAATACATGTTGGTGTTGTACCAAGACAAGGAAATCCTGATCGCGGCGTGACATTTTTTGTCTGGCCCCCTTGTCGGAGCCGCATGGGGTGACAATAATGTAATCCCTTGACTGGGATTTCCTTGTCATGGTGCAAACACCAACATAGATACTCTTAGTCTCAGTTGACAGAGAGAATATATGCTATTTTGTAAGCATAGGCCTAGTGAAGTCTTTTAGGTTACTGAATTCTCATGATGTATAGGTTCTTAAAGAGCAAACAGCAAACACATTTTCTGGTTAACTGATATACATGGATTCTAAAGCTATACGGAAGTTACTTTTGGTAAATGTGATTAATCTTAAATTAATTATAACAAAGTTCTATTGTTACACAGGTAAGAAAAATGTTTGATTATTAAATTGCATGACATTTGACCTGTAAGGTATGTATCATTAGTACTGAAGATCATCTGAAACAGTACAATTATAAAAGATGTGTAGAAATTTGAGGATATGAGGATAGGGGTAAAGATGAAGTGATAAAAGATTAAAATCCCCGAATTGCTTGTCCTGTAATTTTTGCTAAATAATGTGAAAGAAAATGTAAATATAGATAAATAGTGATAAATTAGCATTGTTATTGTAAGACTAATTTCAGAATCATTCTAGCAGGACTGTAAGGAAATGCACTATTGGAATTAAAAAATAGTTCCTATAAAGCATAACATTCGTTGAAGCAACCCATATGAAATAATTATGTCAACTAATTAAAACATAGGCTGACATAGAAAACTGTAGAAGTCAAAGGAGAATCTATTGAGAGTCCGTCCAACTGTAACATGACCTTGTGTCAAGATCCCTGCTCTCTAATATATCTTTTTGGCATAATTTTGGATGTGGTATATTTTCCAAACAAACAACATCTAAGCGGAGTTATGAACTTAGTCACTGCCATCGATTATATGGCAGGAAGAATCTGGGCTTAGTTAATGTTCAAAACCAACATCTAGGCAGAGTGAAGTAAAAGAAGTTTGTATTTTCTGTTTTACAAGACATTTGTTAAATAAATCAAGTGTAACTATTTCTCTTCTTATAGAAAGTATATTGTGATATTTTCTTGCAAAACTTGAATTATTGTGCCATTTTTGCTAAACATCATAGAAATGTGATTTTATTGTTTTGTTATTTTCAACTGGAAAATTAGGCCACATTTCAAACTGAGTACAGTGGGCTTTACACTTCATATACTAAGTATATTTTAATGGCTAGTTTACTACATTTCATGGTGTACCAGTCTTAGTGGATTTCATGGTTGCTGCAGACTGTGAATTACAAAAAAATAAAACTATAACTAATTTGTGCATGGAAATGATAGGAACTCTGAACAATCCACAAATTTAAGCACTGATTAAAATTTAAATGACATTTGACAAAACTGCTGAAATTGGCATCTTCAGAAATAAATGAATCCCCATCATCTCGATACAGAAAATACATACCAAACAGATCTTTCAAAACTCACAATTGGCTATTATCATCTGATTTTTCTTTTTTTGTTACTTTTCATTAGATATATTGATTGCAAATAATTATATTCAGAAACTTCAGGAATAGTAAACCAAGAATGATTTAATATTTAATCTATTTAAAATATTACATTCATTTGTTCTGTTTATTTTTGCAGAGACATTATTCAAGAAACTTAAAGTGTCCCTTGAAAGAGGAGCGCTTCATGATGCAAAGGTAACATTAATTTCACTTCATTCAGTTTAAATAAACAAAAGGTTGTTGTTATAGGGTTTAACGTCATTTTTGAGCACAAGATAGGCTATACATGGCAGTCAGTACAAAAGGTGGAGGAAGAACCCGGAAAACTCCGGATAGATGAACCATCAATTGATGAGAAGCTACCTGCAAGCTTTCTCACATGCCTACATTGGTCAAGTCCGAGACTCGAACCCACACAGACAGAGGTGAGACAAAAGGTTTTAGTGATATCTGCCTATAGTTTGGGGGTTTGAAGTTCCAGGCTTATTAATTATTCTGTAACATCTGGAAATGATTCAGATGTATACAATAAGTGACAATTATGTGTACTTTGTTTCACTATGCACTTCTTAATAGTGATGTTGTGATGCATCACATTACAGCTTTTTGTAACTTTTATCTAATAAAGTTCATCAACAAGGTGTAATATCAAACATCATTTAATAAGAGAACAAAAGACAGAATCAGAATAAGTATGCCATTAACTAGTGCAACAAGTCAAGACTGAATAACAAGTAGAAGAGTCATTTGAAGAGCAAATTGTGTATCTTACAGTTGTCTTGTTCATACATACATATGTATCCTTATTTTTGTGTTATACAGACATGCCTAATGGCTTTTGTGCACTGATCCATATTCTACATATTTTAGGATGCCTTGATTTGAAGTTTTTGACAGGAAGGCATGTTCATCATATCAAATTTGAAATATGCTTGCACCTTAAGAAGGCATTATGAATTAGACTGTTGTCTTTGCCTCACACACACACACACACACACACACACACACACACACACATATATATATATAACGTAAGTAGTATAGATTAAATAAGTTATGCCCCCATAAAGTGACATTTCACAGACACCTCATCAGGCCCCTACTTTCACTAGTCTTTGTTTATCATCATGTTTGTATTATAACATGGTGTATTACTAATTAGACAATTGATATGGTATAATTGTTATTGGAAACACCTTTTTATATAAATTATATTAATGAAAATGACAAATTATGTGAAATCGTGCTGTCATAGCACATTATCTCCTGACCAACTACTGAGAACAGTTTAGCTCGATAATATTAGCGAGTCAACAGTTTGATGTGCCTGAAAAGAAAATCATCAAAATATGCAATGTAAGACAGATCAGATTAAAAACCGGTTGGACTTTTATTTATGCCATCCCTATGTAGAGTGGCCATGGATCGTAAACAATAATGTTGATAACATTTCAGTAATGTCACCATTAATATAATCTCAACTCAGTCTGTAAATCAATGTCTGTTACTTTCTCTCATTCATGCTCTAGTGTGGATTCTTCGTCATCAAGTACATAACATTCATCATCATATCATCTCAATGTTGTTATGCTCACACATATACACTGTGTGATTTATTGATCCTGTGGTGTTTATGGAGGTTCTAAGTAACTCACCCTATTATGGTGCTAAGTAATCATCATGTGTTACTCGCTTTACATGGCTCTTTTTTATGCTTCCATTGGGAAGTTGACTGAGTACATCTTGCTTGGAGTACGACAAATTCCATGATTGCTAATGACAATGCCCCTTGAACTTTCTAATAATCTTCTCAATAACTGGATCATACTATTTACTATTCTGAGGATAATCTGAGAAGTAAAATAACTCCTGTGCATTATATATATATATATATATATATATATATATATATATATATATATATATATATATATATGAGTACACGTTTTCCATCTTTACCTCATAAAAGAGACAACCTGTGTCAGTGAACAATGATTTTGCTCTGTTACTGTACTGTTTTTTGATGAATCAATTGTGAAATTCACACATCATCAGCTTGGATAAATCCTGCTCAGTAAATCCACAGTAGATTGGTTTATCAAGTTTGATCATTGTCCGCTTACTATGGATCAAATATTTTCATATTTTCTGGACAGCTCCATCTTAACAACGTCATGGTTCTTGGATGATCAGTACATTGAAAACAAATATGATAGCTTCTTTTCCAGCACTGGATTCAGACTCTAAAGTTCTTGGGGCACATTTAGGCATCGACATATTTCATAGTTGTGTAAATTATGCGAGTCTACCACCAAATATGGCCACTTTTGCTTAAAGTAGACAAACCTGTACATTTCCTCAATGGGAGCCTTTGAGTAGAAATAAGAATAAAAAGTAATCAGTGTAATAATTTACATTTAGAACCATTATACCTGTGCTGAAAGCCAACACGTTAAGCTATTCATGGTCGTAGACATATGATGAGAGCTTTTATTTTTGAGAACTATGTTTCGCTTTCCTTATCACAAAAATGTAATAACGACCTGTTTTGGAGTGGTTGATCACAGGGATTAGAAAAGAAATGTATGGTGTGACAAAATGACAGCAATGTTGAATATAATAATTACCCATTTTAATTTTAATCAATATTTTGAAATCCTTTTTTGTGCTTAGTTTTGTTAGCAAATTTGAAGCAATGCTGGGATGGCGTTTGTTTTAAAAAAGTTGTCGCCAAAAATATTGCCAACCTCAATATTTTGATGCCAATTTTCAAAAAATGTTGCCATTTTCATAATTCAGTACTATCCCTTTATCTCATCATCCTCGGGCCCAAGGTAATATTGTTGACATAAGCCAATATTTAAATAAGTAAGGAAGGGGGCTGAAAATAAGTTGAAATTTCGCATACAAATGAAATTTTTAAGAGATGACATGTCCTCAATGACTGGGATTTAAGCAGAGAAAAACAATTTTGATTAAATGAATACAACTAGTCTGAAATACACTTGTATATTGACAACTTACATTTATGTAGTACACTCCTTGATGTGTTAAATAATATACATGGATATGAAAAATCCATGAATATGAATGTCAGGAAATTCATGTATCAGTCAAATCCTATTAGAAAACACAACTGAAACGTATATATATAAAACGGTTTTCCTCGACTGATCTTCATCCCATTATCAACAAACACGTTTCATAAAACTGTATGTATTCACTCTGATATTTATTATCCTAGTTGCACGTGGCTCTATAGTTGTTTATATGCTACATGTACATGTTCTTAAATTGGCCTAGATTTTAGTCAGCCACAGACAACTACCATGATGCTGAGGCTACCAAGGGGATGAGGCTATTTTTCTTGGGGAAATAAAAACATATCAAGAAATTAAAAAGTTTTAACTCTTTTGTGAGATGTCCCACGTTTATTTAACTCGATGGCCAGATATCTGTTGTTTCAAAATATTGGAACTTTACTTTGTGTTTAAATCTCCATTGGTAGCGATCATAACACGAAATATTTTGTTGCAAATAGGAAACTTTCATGACAATAAATCTGTTCCAATCACTATGGAAAAAAAAACAAACAATGCTAAAGTTTGTTGCCAAGCTTTCTTTGATCAAAGGTCCTCGGCTTGTTTTGATGAAGGTTCATGTGTTATTGAAGGAGCCACTAAAGTCGCTCTTTAAACTATGAAACTAATGCCAGTTTGTTATTGCTGCGACAGCATCAAATAATTGTAAAACATTGACGGAGACAGAATTGTTTTTTCATTTGCTTAGTATATACATATTGAATGATCGATGCTTCAGAGGTAATAAGTTTTCTTTGAAGTTTCAGCAAAACTACTTTTTCTGCTACATTTTTCAAAAAGGAAAAAATTGCCATTGTCTGATAAATTGTAGTCATTACCGTTCCTGCCGTCAGGGATGGTCGAATGTAGCTAGTCAGGTACAGTCAGTCAGTCAGTTTTAATTAAAGTCATTTTTGCACATCTGTGCATGCATGACTGTTTCATTTCTGCACAGCAGGATGTTTAATTATTCCTGGGGAAGGAATTAGAGCCTCATCCCCAAGGCGTTTAAGCACTCAAAGAGTGCTGTTTAATTTAGCCCATACACTGGTCATGGGCCTGAAAGTCCCAAATGACCTGCATGTAAGGCTTTCTTGAGTGGGTATGGACCCAACATGCACTCAAGTTTAAAAATCTGAATTTTCAGTCTGTACTCTATGCATTACCAGGAGTCAACCTAAGCAAAATGAGATGTCAGCCACAATTGGTCATGACTGTGATGTTACATTGGGGCACCTGGTATTTTGGACGGGTGGAAATTGTTCCTCAGCTCCGTCCTGGTGCAAATGACCAAGAGAGGCAGGAAGGCAAGTGACCCGGCAGGAGGCACACGTGTGACAGAGCCCTGAAACGCCAGCTCGTACTTGTCAAATTATGTCCAGTTATTCTAATGGACAATTAATAAACCAATATTGTGTTAGCCACCTGTGCAATTAGCCAAATCAAACAAGTCAAACAATATTTTATAATTAATTCATTAATTGGAATTTAGTGTACAAAGTGTACATAAATATCTAAAATATACCAATCAGCTAAGTCTAAATGACTCGTATATCATTTTGTATCATGCTTAAATAAAACCAGAAATAATTTTGATGGTGGTAAACAAAGGATCAAACCAGAATTTAAAAAAAGAGATATAATCAAAAATGGTTTTCAAGGCAAAGTGAAAACCTAATGGCAATTTTGGTCTCCACTCTTTTAGCCCTAAGAATGGCTGACATGGGCTTCCATATAAGCTTCCAAATAGTCTGGTAGTTTCCTTTCCCTTCTAGCATGGATTATGTAGGATCCATTGTTGATCATGTCTGCAACACACCTGTTCAAGTATTGGCTATGGACTGTCAATGACCATGTTGATGGCAAATCATGTGTAGGTTTATTAGGTAGGAGGCTAGTATGCAGGCCAGTTTGATGGAACAACTGGTATACCTTGCTCCTCTTAATCTGAGGGAGCTTGAAGCTTTTCTCAATTTCACTCTAGAAGGTTGAGGTGCAGTGTGATCTACTTCATGGTTCCTCATGTTTCAGATCATTTTATGTTCTTCCAGGTGTTTTATCATGGAATAGATGTTCTAATCCCATATCAATGGCTTCTTTTTGTACATATAGATACAATTTCATTTGATTTGTTTCTTCTTCATTCAGTAACTGTCCCTCCGATAAGATGCTTTTTAATCGATCATTTACCAAAGCTTCTTCTTCATTTAATTGGACTGGTACTAGGTTACTGGCTGGTTTCTCCTGAGCAACATCAAATGGTGGCGATGGTGGAGGTGGAGTAGTGTAGGTTTTTTTTTTCCCTCACCTCAATTCGCTTTTCTTGTGGCTTCTGAGATGTATCTTGGCTTGTACCTTTGAAGGTTGACTTCACCGGCGGAGAATGCTCGGTCCTCTTTGGTACGTTACATCCATGTTGAGACAGCCTTATTGGATATGACCTTGATGATGACCTAGGTTGGTATCTTCTGTGATATCTATTGTCATCATATCCCTGTCGCATTATTCTGTTCTGTCTATTATCTTCTCTAATACTAGTTTCTTTCTCCCATAGGATTAATAATGTTGTTCGCTTCTATTGCGCACGAATGCTCCATCCTGTTGCGATTCTGAGTCCAAGACTTCTCAGAAACCCAAGTTGTTTACCATCAAGCAATCCATTTTTCATTCGCTTACCCAGAAATATAAAATATACCTATCTAATAGATGTACTTAAAACGTTTCCAGCCAGTGCAAAAGTTACATTGTATAACATTCTGCTGGTGATTGTGACCAGTTTTGAGTTACAAGAAAAGAAGAGATATGATTATCAGAAAACTTATGTTGTAAAGGTATTGTAGTTAATAAGCATTCAGTTTTTCAAAATATGCAGTTACTTTTTCTTTGGATGTGGAGTTGGCATGTGTGAGAGACCTTGACTATTTAACTGTTAAGTCAATAGGCCAGTGCTGTGAAATACCGTTGTAGTAATAGTGGATTATGCTTCTGACGGTCCATTGTTAGCAGCATAACTAGCCTGTTGCCAAATTACATACATCTAAGTGCATATGACCATTGCCAATGCTGCCAATGGCAAAATGTGATCAATAAGCTCCAAGGAAAATAATGGATTTGGCACTGATTTAATTTTGTCAATGTCCACTTCACCAATGAAACATTAGTATAAAGTTGCTTCAGGAACACTATGCAACCTTAAAACAAAAGGAATTGTTTAATTCATCGTTCATTATAATAAGTTACTCTTCTCATTCTTCATTCAAAATTGCAAATCAACATTAGACAGAGAAACAAAAAATAGTTATATGATTATTTATTTAAAAAATTAAGTATGTGGATATAAGAAGTCATTTGATCTTGTTTTCATTTGAGAGATGACAAACTGGCTCTGAATGGGTATTGGGAAATTTTGTGTTTTTGCCTTTGTTATGTATAATAAGCGTACTTATAGCATTTAGATGAACTTCAAACATTTGTTTATTTGCAGCAGATGGTGACACTAATGCAAACAAGACTTATAACAATTGCATCAGTTGCATGTATCATTTGATACCTACAGAATAAAATGGCTGCTCTGAAACACCTGACAGTACTATCCAAACTGATGTCGCGATGATAACTTATAAAACATAACTGAATAAAACTAGACAAAACATAAAATAAATCATCCTTCAGAGTTGTGAAATTTATGCTAATGCACTATCAAATATGGCCACCATTATTTAAAATAGAGGTCTCCCTGGGTGTCCCCATGATCTTAAGCACTCACCTTTACCAATCACAACTATCTCACCCCTGTCCATGTGTTTTCAAGTCTCAGGCTCGGCCAATGTGGGTGTCTGAGAAAGCTTGCCAGTAACTTCCTGTTGGTTCTGGTTCTTACCAGGGTTTTCCAAGGTTCTTCCTCTATTATGGCTCTGTGGTCTTAAACTAAGTAATAGAATGGAGTGATAAGCAACAAAAAAGCTTTGTACATTTTTAGCAAATCATTTATTTCCCTAAAATACAAAGTGCAAATGTAAAAAGGAACTTGTGATATTGCGAATTAGATCCAACATAATCCTAGAATTACCGACACTAGTCCTAATAATTCAAGTTCTGAATAAACTTTAGTGGAAATGCAAATTAAATCCAATGCTAAAAGTGTTGACATGCTTGTGGTGGCCTGTGTCATGGAGCCCTTTGTATTATTGCATTTCCAGAAATGAATCACTTGAATTAAATAGTTTGAATAAATAAAATTCCAGCCCAAATGTATTTCTCTACACAACAATAATACAGTTGATTCTGCTAAGATCTTAAAGCATGAACGAATATTTTTTTCCAGTAAAAAGATTATATAGTTCTCTTCTTGACCTATGGTCACAATTAGCATTTTCTATAAAAAAAAGAATATTACCTAATGGCAAATAACCTTCTAGAAACTTCTTAATGTTTACAAAATAAAATCTTAGTTATAATTAGAAGGTCTGTTACTAAAATTATAATAGGATGTGTAATATTTCAGGTAGACCAGGTATATTTATAGGGAAATTCCAGTAACCTAGTCCCAGACCCAAATAAATATGTCTTCTTCTATTAATAATGATCCTAATATTAAAACCATACACATAATGAATATTTTAGCTATGTATTAGTTGTTTACAGAATAAAAAAGATCAATGATTCAGGTCCAGTAGAAAATGAATTTGAACAAGGTCAAGTCCAACATACAATGTTACATTACAAAAGCTTACAGTGTAATAAAAAAATTGTTTAAAATAAATACCTAACAAACAGTGCAAATTAAATATACATAACACCTCCACCACTTTATACTGACTGCATTGTATAGCCTATTGTGTGCTGAAAAATGGTGATAAACTCATAATAACAACAACAACGATCTTTAAAAATTGTCACCTCTAAAACTACATCAAAGAATATGACCAATTTGATAGCATGCATCCTGGTTTGAAAGGCCTTTCAGGTTTATAATACATTATGCCAATCTGTTACTCTAAACATAACTGGTTAAAACAGAATACAACCAAATTTGACACAACGCATCCTGGTGTGAACGCCTTTTATATTTGCATAATACATATCATTCCACCATCAAATATGACAGCTGTAACTTACCCCTCCCCCAACCCCCCCAAAAAACATTCAACAACACTTTTATAGCAGTAATTCTTTGCCTAATAGTATTACTTTGCTTTCAAACTATACATTTCTCCCAAGACCGTACATTTATTTACATTCATTGGTGTTCCAATTTGTACTTTCCTTGCTTTTTATATGGGTATTACCATCTACAATTTTTATATGGTCATTTGATTTTATAATTTTTTTTAACATTCTTCAAGAAGTTTGAAAATGAAACAATACAATAGCTTCTTGGTATACTCACTCAACATGCCTAGCATGTACTAAGTGCACATGCATGTGCAGATTTCCTTTCTGCACCATGTGGTTAGATGAAGTGTAGGATCTAGCCAGAGAGCTACTGTTTCTATACAGGCAGAATATGATATTCTTCCATTCTACTTTTGTGGACCTCTGCTATTCTTGGGAGGATTCAATCAAACTTCTGGAAGTTGCCTGCATGCCTGAGTCCTAAGAGGATCATTGGTTCTTTTCTGTTTAAAAATGTTGCCACCTCACCGATCAAAAGAGGAATGGAGGGCACTGTCCAATGTAAATTCCTGGGATACAGACTTCTCTTGATGAGCATCATTGTTTAAGCAGGCACCCAGTTGAAATACTAGTGGTCACTAGACGCTACTCGCCATTTATTGACCAAGATGAACTGTGCATCATTCATCAGCATGAGTCTCAGGACAACAAACACTGGTCAGTGGGTTTTGTTACTTGTCACAGGCAACTCTAAGTCATCTGACCAGATTCTGGGCTCTGATCAAGTCACTAGACGTATTGTTCCCTGCCCATGGGCTCCATTGATCATTGGACATAGCCCATTTTGTTCCCTCCTTTTTCTTCATTATCTGCACTGTGAGATGATTGTCATTCCCTTTCTCCAAGTAGAGAGAAGGGAACAGTTTTTCCTGTCTCACTCCGTGATTGGAGACTGATCGAGGGTCTACTTTAGAAATGAGAAATTGTGGAGAATGTGTTGGGCATACGGTCATTTGTGCTCCAGCAGCAGCAGTGGGCACATTTTTGTATGCTGAATATAGTATAGATTTACATACTGCAATAGTGCAATTCCCTTGTGCAAGGAAAAATTCATCTAGAACAAGTCCAAGTGTGGGTGCAAGGATGAATACCAACAAAATCTATCAGTGTGCTTCCTGCAGATGGAAAACAACTGCTGCAGAAAAAGGAACTCGTTTTTTTGTGAAAACTGTGAAAAAAGGAAAACTATTGATGTCACCATGCACTCTCCTTCTATATTTTCACAAGGCAGTTATTTTATATAAATGCCTACATGGAACTGCACCAGAGTATCATCAGGACTTATTCAGGCCTTCTTCAACACAGTTGAGATCAATATTGCATGGAAACCTTCTAGCACCAAAACCAAGAACAAAGCAATTTAAAAAGAGCTTCCAGTACTCTGGTAAAGTTCTGTGGAACAAGCTTTCACTACATGTAAAATCAGCTGAAAATATTACAGTATTTAGGAAGAGATATTATGAGCATGTAGGTGTTTCTAATAGGTCATGGAATTTAGTATTTTAATACTAAACATGTTAAATTAACAGTAATTATTGCTATCTTCATATAATGTGCATTGTTATACTGTCCTTAAGAGGGCCTCAAGGGAGAATAGTCCTTGACTAATGAGTCACCCTCTATAAATAAAGCATTATTATTATAATTATAATTATTATTATTATTATTATTATTATTATGAAAAAGTTACAGAAGGTGACAAACTTGTGTAGTTTTAAATTGGTGCCCCATCACCAATTATTTGCAAATTTGATTTATCATGTTGGCTCATTCAGTAACTGATTACATAAATGTATTTATGCATTAGTATATCAGAGAATCATTTCAGCCTTGTCTCTGACAATATATACCATTTACAGAATTTTGATCTGTAATGGATTGGATATAAAACCCAAAGATTTTGCTTTTCTGAAGTTTAGAACCAAAACTTCAATTGAATTTGTTCAGTAAACACAAGTACATTTTAGACCATTAGCATGTGTTGGCATAACAAATTTGCTTATTTAGATGTCTTTTGTTTTGAATTCTTGCATTTTAACTTCTAGATATTGTTTGTGGAAATATAATGGTGTGCATGTTATTAAGGTCTGTGACAAATATTTCTCTTTTCACTGTGTAGATTATGGTTTCTTGTGGATTATTTATAGCTGAGTTTAAATCCTGAGCGTGAATCCTCAAAAAATGTCAGCTGGTACTAAATTCATATTTATCTATGCTGGAATCAGACATTTCTACTGAAACAGATGATTTGTCCCCCACCCTGAGATCCCAACTTAAAAACTAACCACATTATCTTTAGGGAAATAAAATATGAGTTGATCAATACATATTGGATATTGAAAAAATTTTAGATAAATAAACTTTGTATTACTTATATTTATCTTCAGTAGCACTGCAGCTTTTGTTTTTCCCTAGACAATATCAGGATACCAATGGTCAGCCGTCCTCATGTACAAACAATTTCATTATAAATACAGAAACTTTAATCCATTTATAGAGAAAATTCTCCGCACATGTATATAACATATTCATGTGAAAAAACACAGCATTATTTAGATACAAATTCACATTGCATAGACAGTAGATGGGATGTTTGGGAAATTTGCAAAGCCACACAGAATCAGAAACTTTTTGAGAGCTAGTTTGTCACATGGGTGAGAAGACTGAGTCTGTAGATTAATGTATATAATATAGTCATTATACTTTAGAATTTCTTTCAGAATTGTTATTTGTATATGTGTTTAATTTTTTTCCAGACAGATATTTTGGTCAACACAATTTCACGAGATCTAGATTTGACAAAAGGTGTTACCTCTGCATCTTTGTTAATGAAAGGAGGATTGGGCTTGCAGAAAGAAATCAAGAGACAAATGAAACCTCCTGCTCCCTTTGGAATAGTTATACGGACTGGAGCATGCATGTTGCCTTCACCATGCAAAACTGTCTACCATGGTGCATTAAAGTTGTTTAGTTCTACTGATGATAGTGTTCAGGTGAGAAATATTTTGCCATAAGGTCGATCAAGTTTATAGTATGGCCTTAAGACATTACGCTTTCAAAAACTCTGAAAGCAAGTGACCTAATTTTAAAGAATTCAAGTATGTAAAAGTGACCCAGATTTGCAAACATTTAATTATGGCTAATGGTACTAATAGGAACAGTTTTGGGTGTAACTGGTCAACAAAACAGCAGAACATAATTTGACTGAAAGCACCAAGGAATACAGTATTTGAAGTGGACACAATTGATGCTAAACCTTGGTCAAATATACCTGTTATTAGTAAAGGACAGTAGAAGAACATTTAAACAGCTTTTGGTGAAAAACCACTGAACATAATTTTATCAAGTTTAAAGCAAAAGTGTTTCAAAGATGAACAGCTTTCCAACATTGTTTTTGTTACAAATGGTGATAATTCCTCATGAAATATAGGTGCTATTAACAAAACAAATCTTTAAACAATTATGAAAATGTGTACAATAGAATTTAACTAAATCTGCAAGATTCATATCGTTTGAAGGTCTTTAAAAATTGCACAGGTGGTGGTGACCCATTACTAAATATGGACATTTCTAATAGAAAATGATTTAAGTGATTTCTTCTCAAAACATAACACATCATAATTTGTCCAAATTCAACAGAAGTAACCCTGGTATAAAAGGCTTTAAAATTCATGCAAATAATGACAGTCTGCCATCAGATATGTAAATCCTTACTAAAAACAGATTTTATCAAAATATTGATTCTTCACATAAATCACAGAACACAAATTGAGTCAATTTAATAGCAAGTACCCATGCAGGAAGGCCTTTCAAGTTCAAACAAAATTAAGCCCTATCAGCTATGCTTCCAGCCGTTTCAGCCCTTACAGCTATAAATAGACCAAAACTGGCCATTGTATTACATTGAATGAACATTAACAACACTATAATATAAACATCTCTTAAATCATAACCAGCATATACAGATACACTAAAAATAGCAAAAACAGAATATATAAAATACATGATACCATCAACTTTCTACATCAGTATAAAGACTTCAATGGTGAATTACATCAAACCAACAATTTTCTATACCCTGGATATTAAATCTCAAGAGTACAAGATAAAAATGATGTATCTGTATGAGGCATATAAAATACAGATACAATTACAGATTTTATTTCTATAATCTACTACTTACCCCTATGGTTGTAGTAAGTTGTTTACTATAGACACTCCCTGACAAGATCTAGGCGATCACTGTGCATGTATATGACAATGTACCTTCTATACATGCGAAAACATAACGTGCAAGAACCAGAGGTAAAGTACCCATACACAACATGATATATAGGCAAGATTGCTGCAATATATGAGATGTATGTATTACTCTGTCACCATTTGAAGAAAAAATATAACTACTCTAGGTAATGCTCTATGCGTCTACGAAATCAATTACATATGATTGTTCTAAGGTATTACCAAGTTATTTTCTTGCCTTATTCCGTGACATGTACTAACTATCATGAAATACAACATTCCAGAAAATCATCCTATTTAGTATATGACATCTTTCACAGCAAGAACCATCATTTCTCTACTCGATTTTTATTGGGTGAATGTTCATTTTCTGCCAATTATTGATGAATAAGATTGTAACATGAGCATAGCGAGCAGATCCATCTGTCAGTGAAGTCTAAGGCACATGGCATGACTTGGATCACAATCATTTTCCCTATATAGGCCGTACATTTGTTTGTCAGTACTGAATGGCCCACTGTGTCCAGATCCTAGGAAAACATATTAATCTGAAGTGTTGAAGTCATGGTGAACTTCTTGTCATAGATTAATTGTCATTTTTCTGTTAGGCTGACCAGTAAACAAAACAACATGCCAAGGGCCACAGATTTCACTTCCCAGCAGATGAATGCCATATTATCACTGTGCACTGGTGCAAACACATACAGACAGTCACACCTTTAAATCAATACAACTTTGTTTTTGTAATCTCAGCTATCAATAGAAGAATTCAAAAGCATGCTATCTGTTCTAAAACAACCAACTGTAACATCGTGGATGAGTTATTGGAAAAGGAAAATTCTTCATTCTCCTCTATATCCAAACATCCATCTTTAACTGACAGGTGTTGCAGAAGATCCTCATTCTGCATATGGTGAGCGAACTATGACATTGCTGACTTTATTAACAGATGTAAGCTGTCCACAGCACAATTGCAAAATACCTTGGTCCTTCAACAGTCATGGAATATTTATTATAATTATGAGCTTTGTGAAGTGCAAGCTCATTTACTGCAGGATAAAGTAAAGCCTATGGCTGACTTCATCAAACAGCTTTTTAACAAACAAAGTATGTAATAAGGGAGCTGCTTCAGTTACTAGGCACATTGTTCTGTTATCCTACCAATATGCATCTGTGTTTCATTTTGTCTATAAATTATCTACAAAAGTCTAAGAACCATAACATCATGTAGATGCAGATTCTAGAGATGATGTATGTGGCAACAGTTTCTAGCTAAATGGACTTGTTTTTCTGTTTTTAAGATCGAGAATTCACAACATCAGCCAAACTACAATTAATGATAGAAGATATGGGGGAAATAATTCAGAACACAGATCAGGACTTAAACAGTTTCTGGCTGTGGAGAAATTTTCTATGACATTCTGACAGTTGTATCTCAGTGGGGTAGCTGCATTTATTTGGAGTAGAGAAGGGAGTACAGCAAACATCTATTACGTGGCAATATGGCCAGTTGATACCATTCGTAATGGGATTTTTGGAATGCATGCATGCAATGAAGTTGATGCATAGACTGGCATGGTTTCTCTTGGCTTTCATTTTTCTGACAGGCAGTGCTGGAATTTCATACAGTGTAAATGATGCTCTGTGTCACCTCCAATTTCTGAATAAAAATTAACCGTGCTTGACTCCAAAAGAATGCCTACAGCCCTACCAATGGCCAGAATTGCTTTTCCATTTAATTTCATATCATGGAACTTGGCTCTGAATCATTGTTACTCATGAAAACCAGACTCATTATCTTCAGGAACTTCTTGTTGGCAAGTATCTTGTTCTTGAGTATGCAGTATCTTCCATCTAAGGCACACTGATTATATCCATGATTTGATACCCATTGTTATACACTTCCACTGAGTGCTGATGTGAAGCATTCTACATTATGGATAAGACATTAGTTTTAAATAAAATATAGGCTGGTATACAATCACCTTTCACCAAGGGCATATTAATCTGCTTCTACTTGTCAGCATTCTGCAAGTAATCACATAGACTGTGCCACCTTATTACATGTATAATGTCCTAAGAAATGTTTGTGCAACAGTTATGAGAAGGCATGCTTTACACATATGTCCATTTCTTTGTTATCATTTGCCTGTTTTATAGCCTCTTTTAGCTTCTGCAAATGGTGAATTCACAGATATGGATCATTTCATTTCATCTATTCATCTTTGCGCTGGATATTTGTACTTCTACCAAGAAACTGCTTTTGTCACTTTAAAATCATTTTAATCAGACAAACAGACCTTTTACACAACACAGGCCCTTTAACTGCATACAGATGAATGATTGTATGCAAGTAAGGAGGCAGCAATGACAGGTCAGTCATATGCAACAGCATATACAGGTCAGCTGTATCACTGCTACTCGTGAAATTTTATCAAGAGAATATATTTTACTTACATAAGACTCATTGTCTTCCACTGGCTAGGAACTTAGAATTTGCTTCTATAGCAGTTATTCATTCTGCAAAGGCAACTTAAGCAGTTGCCACACATCTGGAGATTCATGCATTTGTAATGAAGGATCAGTAATCATCTAATTGTTAATGAATGCAATGACCATAATAGTGGCAAGCAATTAAAACAGGTGTTGATGATGTTCATAGTCGACATACAGTGAGAAAGAGATCTGCTTTCAGCATCTTTCACTTGAATGTGGATCAAGGTTGGTACTCCTTGGATTAAAATTTGATGATGTACCATATTAACATAACCTAAAAGTTATCTGGAGCACAGTGAGTTTAGATGCACATTATAGTGTGATGGTAGCAAAATCTGTCAAATGTTAAAACAGTCTCTAAAGAAAAATGAGAAGTAGAACACACATGATCAGGTTGCATGGATACTTGCGATTTTAAATCGCTTTACTTTTGCATTGGCAGTAATAAACAAAAGTTGAAAAATATGTAACTGTTCCTCAAAAAAGAGATATTACCAGATCTTACTGACAGCATCCTATTAATCCATATTATCTGGCCTGCTATTTTGTGCAGTTTGATTATTAGTCTGATGTAATCTGTAGCTAACTTGATCCTCTTGCTGTAACATGTACTGCCACTACGTACTTATATTTGATTTATTTCAGGTACTTAATCAGTTTCTGCTTGAGTGCTTGCAACAGGCTTCAAATCAAAGTACAGATCCATTGCATTTCCTGCAATTGGCACAGGAGGATTACATTACCCATAAGATTTAGTAGCAAGTGTAATGCTCACAGTGCTGGCAAAGTTTGAAAAGTCCAACCCAGACTGTTCCTTGAAGAATGTGAAAATCATGATTCACCCCAGTGATGTTGAGGCATACAAGGTATATACCTGACATTTCTCTGATGGAAGAATCATAGATATATCATCATGTTTCTGTGTTTATTAGTACAATAGCAGCACACACATTTTGATACTGTATCTATGGATTTTACAGTAATTACCTATGGTAGTAATCTTTAACAAGAAATTATCTACTGGGTTTTCTTCATGCCATATGGTAATGTATGGCATACCATGACTATATTAGGAATGCCATGGGCCTCCATCAGTTTTCACTATGCTCACTCCATGAAATTGCTCTGCAAGGGAGGGGTCAATACCTACAAATCACCATCATGCCTCAAAAGACAAACTGCTGACATCTCCACTTTGGAGCTATGAGGCTGGTCAACATTACTGATGGACATTTGAATAGCCGATGCACAAAGGCACCACTCACGGAAGGACAGAGACATCAAGGGTGAATTTACAATCAGATTAGATTAGACGGTGTTGAATATATATTTTGGACAATTAAAAAAAGTCAGAAATTCTTTTATTTCATTACATGTATGTTTAGAAAAGGTTCATTGGCTTCTACTGGAATTATTTAATGTTTTTACTTTAAAGATATCTGACAAAAACGTAATTTGTGCACTGTTGTGATGAGAGGCACACCTTTTGGCTTCACTAAACATCATAAATTTATCCTATTGTTACGTTTGAAAAGCAATCTTCAGAGATATATACAGTTAAATTCCAAGTGAGAACCACTGCTATTTAAAATAAAGGGGGAAAAAAACCCAACAAAAACGCTGAATTTACAAAAATGCAAAACATGTGATAAGTCCTTAAGCAATAACACAGTTAACACTCTACATTCTTGAGGTTGAATAAAACATGACTTTGTACCAGCTCAGTTCTGACTGCATGTGTACTGCAGCAACAAGGGATGGGCCATTTAATTTGTAGGGCATGAATGTTCTTTCCAATAGGGATATTTTATTTATTTTATTTTATTTTATTTTTACAAGATAAATATGTTTCAGGTAAAATAAGGAATGGAATAACATCCTTTTTTAAACTACATAAGAGCAACACAGTTGTTTTTAGACATTTCAAACCAATCCCCTCTGTTTAGAAAATTAAATGTTCTATCCCTGATATGGCTTCAGCATATGTTCTAAATAAATCATGTCACTGGCCAGTGTCAGCATTGCAAGGGATGCAGGCTGACATAAACTTAATATCCAATGTGGTGACAGTGGAAATCTTCTTCAAAATGGTCCCGCTTGCTACTCCTCTTGATTGCATGGTCATATCATCATGGTGTTTTCCCCCAAAAACTTTTTATGATGTCTGGTTGGTCTTAAATGAAAATGATGATTTTACAGCCAGTCAATCAGACTTAAAATCTTGTCATTGCTCAAGAATGCCAGAGATGGTCCCAACACTCACCAATTACAAAGGAAGAAAGTCTTATTAATAATATGAGATTAATATTATATAGTAGTTTACATTGTGTTGTAGAAATTATCTGTATCAATTTAATAAGTACCTCTTGATTTACTAGTTTAATTCCAGGTTAATCCTTTCCACTTGCAGATATTCCAGCACCACATACAGTCTCTCCAATCTGGACATAGGGATGGTAAGCATAATCACTTTTCATCATGAATTTTCATCATGAATTTCTCCATTTAGGATGTCAGTTTTGTTATGATAATCCCCTCACAAAAATGATTATCAGTACCCTTGTCTAATTCTGACTCCCAATTTTTTTTTTTTTTTTTTTTATATATATATAGAAAATGGAGAATATAAAAAAAAGGTTACTTAGCTCACCTATCTGTAAGGCCATATAAACTTATGGTATCACAATGCACCCAACACATGACCATTAAAATTTGCATGTTACCACTCTGATCCAGATCTGAGCAGGTTTGAAATATTAGTTTATGTATCATAATGAGCAAGATTTGTGCTTATAAATGCAGTCATCTTGCAGCTGATTGGCTGGCTTGTTATCACTCTGAAAGTCATATTTCTGATCTGACATTAATCATACTTGAAGTATAGGCATATATTACCAAATTCTTACATGAGTTTGCTATACTGAACAGATCCATTGATAATCTTGAGGTATTCATCCATCTATTTGGCTGAGAATTTCTGATTCAGATCAGACTTGAAATACGGTTGATATCATCTTGGAAGATCTAGACATTTAGCGAGATCCATTTTAAATTGAGGTGAGTTATGGTTCAGTTGGTAGAGTTTTTCAAGACTTAAGCAACATTATTTATGATAAAATTTCTATCAAGTATAATTACGACCTGCATGATCTAAGATTAATGGAAATAGTTTGCAACTGATTGGTAGAATTTCTTGTCACTTGATAGACCAGATTTTAATCAGTCATAGAGTAAATAAACTTGTCAAGATGTTGATGAGTCTTATTGTGAATGCAGACTATGCATGCATGATGTAATCTTGCATCTGATTTGTATACAGCTACCATTTTGGTTGAACATATTATGCATTGGCTCTGTCTATCCATAAAGTTTCCCAGCTTCACATCTACAGTGCTTACCTTTGTCAAACTGGATAGCTTGCAATTGGGGTTAGGAAGAAGTATAGTACTTTCAGGGTCAAAATGTCAAAGGTCAATGCTATTGTGACTTAAAGAAGATAAATGGTTTATAGGCAAACATAGTTCTCCATAAAGTACTTGGAACAAACTTTGTGGATACCCAGCTGTTTGGATAAAGAAGAAGCCTATTGATTTTGAGGTTGAAAGATCAAATCATTAGGGTCACTGCTCTGTTGCATCTGCTGCAGTTTCCTTTCAGTTTTAAAATATGCCACAGACTTGTAGTTCTTTATGCTCAAAATGGCATGGAAGAGAAGCAGTGTTCTCAAGTTTGTAAGGGTCCTGTTCATATTTTCCTGTTATGCACAAGTCAGTGGACGAATCAGTGACATAATTGATAAGACGTAAAGTTCTGATTGGCCCCTGTATATAAGTATGCCTCTTGCCTTAGACATGCCATGTGACATAATAAATTAAAAGCCCAAACTATGTACACCTCTTCCGTGAGAGACAAAATGAGACCAAGAGCAAATTCCACAGGATTTACTAAAGATGTTGAGGATTGATGGATGATAGATGCTTTAAATGATTGAGAATATTGGTTCTCTTTCTACTTTTTATAAGTTTCTGTTCAGATAACTAAAATGTACTTCATTTGTGTGCGCTGCAAATGTCAGATACACGATGCCAATCAAATGCTAGTAGTTGATTTTAACAACAAGTAGTCATTAAGTATTTTAGTGACCAAATGTTCATCATAGTTGTGCAGAAATGTCATTTGCCAGTCGTGTTCATTATTAAACGTTGACTGAGAATCACCATCGATAATTAATAGACTCTGAACCATTGCTCATGAAAATTCAAACTAATTTCATAGTATGCTTAGGGAACACTTGCACAAGAACTCAGCCCCAAAATGAGTGAGTTACAACAGATACTTAGTGCCCTCACCTTATTTTAATACAATTCACGTATCTAAGACATTATTTAGTTGTTGTTGTTGTTGTTGTGGGGCTTAACGCCATTTTTTAGCACACGATAGGCTATACATGGCGGCCAGTATTAATGGTGGAGGAAGAAACCGGGAAATCCCCGGAAAGAACCACCGACCCACGAGAAGCTACTGGCAAGCTTTCTCACATATCCACATTTGCCGAATCCTAGACACGAACCCATGCAGACAGAGGTGAGATGGCAGTGATCCGTAACGGAGAGTGCTTTAGACCACTCGGCCACTCGGGGCCCCCATTATTTAGTAACACATGCGTTTGATGCATTGTGCTATAATATGTCTAGATCATTTAAATATCATGTTTGGAGTAAAGACAGCAAGTTTAAATCCCTTCAAATACATAGCACAGTAGATGAACATACAGTTCGAGACATTGTTTGTAATTCAGTTTCTTAATGACTTTCATGCTGACAGTGACACTTTTAAGTTCTCTTCGTGTTATATTAATGTGGAGAAGTTTAATGTCTCAATGAGCTATTGCTCAGCTTTATGAGTTAGACTGATAAGTAGATTTAAAATGATGCTTTTACCTCAGTTAACATGCATATATTCCTTTCCCCCATGCAATAAATGGCTACCCTAGTCCCCAGGCACTAGGGTGCTGTGGCTGCCAAATACGTTTAGAGTATCAAAATCTTAAAGAAATGTGTTGACGTGGTACATCATTTCACAAAAACATGGTGTTTAGATGTGAAAACAAATGTGCTTGGTTGAAGCTGGAGATCAAAGAGGTATGTGAGGAAAATGTTGTGAGTATTGTGGCATGCATATTGCGAGTTTACGAGAGGATGGAAAGTTTACCAATATTTAAAGTGTGTGGAATGAAGAGATTATAGGAAGTATGCAAGGTGTGGGGCAATTATATAGCAAGAGATGTCAAAAGTACAAAAAAGAGCAAGGTAAAATTTATCTAAAGTTATTCATGAGCTTTCGTCAGTATGAAAATCATTTGGATACTTAAGGTTATTTTATATAAACCTTAACGTTTTAGAGAATAGTGATTATATATATATATATATATATATATATATATATATATATATATATATATATATATATATATACAAAGACAGTCATGGTCACAAGAAATAATTTTCATTTAGAAATGTTTTGGATCACATATATGATGCTTGGCAACAGCAATATGCCATCCATGATGGCTCACAATTGAGCAAGCTCTTTGAGAAAAGAAAGACAGCACAAAAGAATGATATGATGCTTTAGTCTTGCTCTGTGCAAAAGGAAATATTAACACAGTTCCAGCAACCAGACAATGGACATGGTGAAAACAGCCAGTTCCAGCTCCACAACAAGAAGCGGGACAGAAGATGTAGCTGGAGAGGCTCTTTGAAACAAAAATGATAGGCAGATTACTTTC
Source organism: Megalonaias nervosa (assembly GCA_016617855.1). Classification (NCBI taxonomy): domain Eukaryota; kingdom Metazoa; phylum Mollusca; class Bivalvia; order Unionida; family Unionidae; genus Megalonaias; species Megalonaias nervosa. The sequence continues at coordinate 67,078 of JAECUM010010649.1, forward strand.
TTATAGCAGATCTTCAAATGTACCTGAAAACACTTAGTATTGATATATGTTCCAAGTCTTAGCATTCTCCTGTTTCCATCACTTTTAAATTGAGTGACTAAATAAGAGGGTGGGGTACATGGAAATATAATAATTGCCTTTTAAGTGCCCCTGAATTTGTTAATATCCTTGAAAATCTGTTACTGTTGATCAAGATACAATGAAACATGGTATAGTAAAAGTCATACAGGTCATGTAGGCATTCAGCATTGATTATTTCAGTAATGGGTGTCATTTTATAGACTTTGATTCTGTGTACCTTTAAGTGGCAAGTATTTACTTCATTTGGATTTTTATACATCCACATTCCTTTGGAAGGTCATCATTTAGACGCCCAGAAAAGCTCATATGGCAAAATCAATGTTAAAGTATGTAGACATTTTTGGACGAAATGAACTTAAAGGAAGGTGCAGTACAATATGACCCATGTGACTTGTGCTATAATAACATATGTTACTAAGGATCAGTTGTTTGTGGAAACTTTGACAAATTGTCTATTACTCTTTTAAAGTAAGACATGATAATGACAGACTTGAAGATAAGGTCAGTGAGATTGGTGCATAATAAGAGAAAATAGTTAAATGCATGATCTTCAGAGTAAAAGTAATATGGAAAGTAGATAGGGACAGAAGCTGTGAAGAAGAGTAACCTAGAAGAAAGGCATTACACTAAACATTTGATACCTAAACTTATCCTTGTTAATGGAAGTGAATTAAACAATAGCATTTTCATTGAACAGAAAACCTTTCATGGAAACCATAATTCCACTAGAAATCCCATCTTGATAACTTTCTTTTGAATACATTTTCTGAATCCACAAATCCTGTTATTTGCAAACTATCTGCAGATGAAAGAGAGGCTCTTTAAGACCTTCTATCACTGCCAGAATGTATTAGAAACCAAATAGTATGAATAATGGCAAGTCACCTGGCTTAAACAATTGTACTGTGGAGTTTGATACATTTTTCTGGATTCACCTTGGGCCTTTTAAAGCAGAGTTATGACATATATAATTGAAACATTTATCTCTGAAATATTGTCTACCCCTCTTGATCTAAAAATTGCATCTTCATCTATTCCACACAGAATTTGGACGGATAGCTATATCGGTTACTGCACATGCCTTGTGTTTGATTTAATTATAAAAAAAAAAAAAAAAAAAAAAAAACAGAAGATGACATCCCAGCATGTTTAGTTCGTTTTGATTTTGAAAAAGCTTTTGATTCAGTAGAATGGTCTTTTCTTGAAATGTCATTAGAATTGTTCTGTTTTTGTCTATCAGTCCTGAAATGGTCTCAATTATTTTGTCATGATATATCTAGCTGTGTGCTAAACAGTGGACACTTTTCTCTTTTTTTCCTCAGCATGAGGTCAGGCATGGTGGCCCTCTTTTTCAATGTATGTATGTATCTATATCTATCTATCTATCTATCTATCTATTTATATATATATATATATATATATAGAGAGAGAGAGAGAGAGAGAGAGAGAGAGAGAGAGAGAGAGAATAGGTTTCAAGTTATTAAGTGCTTCTCTAAAAGAATACCAATCCTGATATAAATGGTAGAAGTATTATTTATTTATTAACTCTGAATACCAAGTTATAAGTCAATATGCTGATGATTCAACTCTCGATGAAACTACCCTCAACATGGCTTTAAATATTCTATATAGGTTCTCCTGATATTATGGATCGGAGGTGAAATTTAGCAAAATCCTGGTCATATGAATTGGTTTGAAAAGGGGTAATGATGAAGAATTAAAAATAGCAAATATTATTACTTGGAATCACTCTGGTCATTTTACACTTCAAGGAATTAAATTTAATAAATTAAAAACTTTGTTGTAATTGATCTTTTAGAAATATGTCAGTGGTTGGAAATATCACATTAATTAAATTTTTAGCTTTGCCTATTTCTGTTCACTGTTTTGTGGTACTTCCTGATCATCCAAAGGATATCATGCAACATACAAAAACAGTTTTTTTTAGCTTTCTTTTGAGTTGAAAATCGACAAAACTAAAAGGAACATTCTGGTCAATGAGAATCAGAATGGAGGGCTTAAGGTACCACAAATTGAACCATTTTTTCATGCATTTAAGATCACGTGGATAAAAAAAAAAATCATCCACTATAGAAACTTCTTAAAGGCATACATGAAGAGTTTGGATGGGACAGTAAAGGACTCTGCATAGTTCCACAGAAGTTTTGGAAAGAGGTTTTGCATGGTCAGAATTAGATTACTATCCCTCCACAACCCTTGAACAAATTTTATCAGTTCCACTATGGTATAATAAATTGTTACGTATATGTAATTAAATTGTTTGTGTGTTAGTTTTGAAATTCTTTATTGTTTTATTTTTGTTTCATTACATTTTATTGTAATGAATATTTTCATCAGATTCGAAATTCTTTTTCAGTAATTCGATATTTTCTTTCAGTAAATGTTGTTTATCTAAGACGTAAAATGTGTTACATGAGAATTATTTTTAGTTAACCTAGTTCGTCTTGGGTTGGGAAGAACATAAACAGGCAGTTTAAATGATTGGTCAGTATCAAGGCCATACTTTCCTTGCGTGATCACCATGTGTAAACAACATTTATTTATTATTGGTTCTTAAGTGGGGCTACACTGGTGTACGTGATAGATTTCTTGTAGTAAGAGACCACATGACCCAGCTCGCTAGACTTGAAATGATGTTTATGGGGTTTAAATACGCATCCTTAATATTCTTCAGGCAGAGTCATTTTAACATTTTGAAGGAACAAGGTATTATTTTTATTTGTTGCCAGATTGTTTGTTTTTCATCTGATTTTTGGATTTAATATTTTTTTTTTCCTGGAAACTCAACAAGTTGACTTTTTTATAAAAAAATTCTGAAAGATATTCATGAAAATTTATTCTGGAATTATTCGGAAACAAAAACTGTGATTCAGTTGAGGAATTGTTGATATTTGTACATGGACCACATCTGACGTCATCGCCTTCCATATTTGTACGTCGTCGAGATTCGAACCTGGATTCTAATAGAACTATTTAGTGATAGGACTTGTATTTTTCATTCTTAGGATTAAATTTTGGATTATATTCACAAACCGTAAGTCCTATTTACCAATTGTTACATTGTTTTCTAGGGAAATAAATTATTTTGTTAAAATATACAAAGCTTGTTGACTTCACTCTTTTCTTCTGTTACATTTGTACGAGTCTACATGTAACAAATTATATCAAGATTCATGATAATACATTCTTTCTGAAGGGACGGTGTGAAAAGTCTGTATTCTTTGTTGATGGCATCATTAAGGAAGAAAACATTTTCTTTGCATATAATTAGTTCTTACAAAAATTTAATATCAATATTTCTTTAAAATGATTTGATTATGTGGCTTTCTTGACGCAATAGTGGGTACATGCAAAAAACACTATTAGAAATACATGTACTGTGAAATTAGAGTCTTATTATTATTATTCTTAGTATTAGAAATTATAAATCTCATTAGGAAACAGGAAAACAATGAAAAATCATTTTATTCATTATGTATGAGGAAAAAATTAACTTACAGTGCAAATGGAAACTGGAACTTAACTCACACAAAGATTGAGAATCAATAGTTTTACTTGCTTTCTCTACTACTTAGGATATAGGTCTTTAGAGTTTTCAATACAAAGTTTTTCACATATTTCTCTATAGTAATAGTAGATTATTTGACATGAAAATTTCTTAATCACAATCATGTTCTCTTTTAATAAAGCTCATGAGGCTATGCTTCATTTATGTTCTTAATGTCATTTTATGAAAACCTTATTTTAAAATTTTAGGTCCGTTCTTAGAGAGAAATGTGATATTGAGCAAAATTTAAAAGAAGATGATATTTTATTTGGAATTAGAAATTCACCAGAACTGGAGATCAGTGACAATCTGCTTGCTCCTGAAGCTGTAAATGTTTGAAAGGAATGGCTGAGCGAGTAGCAGAATGATCTAGTTAGTGAACTAACAATAATCTCACTGAAAGTGTTAAACCTGTTTGAAGCATATGGAAACAGACAGCTTGATATAACGCATGGAATGTGCATGGTTTATAAAATGCTAGACTTAAGCCAAAACCCATGGATGATCCAATACATAGAGACCAATATGAATCTTGGAGCAAGTTTTCAGATTTTGAAACAAGATTTCTTCAAGGTGACGAGCAACTCGTTAGTTCAGAAGACGATAGAGAACCTGCAGAAACTGATCCAGGTGGATATTTTGAGTCCTGAGGGTGATGAAGATCAGCTGTGTCAGCTGGTTGCAGACCCAACGTTTCTGTTGAGGAAGATCTTTGACTTCAGTCTCATTGCTGTACATTCCATGAAATCCATCATGATGTTGAAACCACCTATCTAAATGAGGCAGGCGACCCATGACCTCAGCAAGCTCCATATATATGACTTCTACTTTAACGGTATCATATTTGGAGACAAGGTGGCTCTCCTATACACAGACACTGACGGTCTGGTGCAGTTATAAAGTTTGAGATTGCCAATATTTAAACTGGTTGGACACGGGTATCTCAGGGGTGTCACTGGGTTTTTAAAAAGTTGTCACCAAAAAATTTGCCAATCTCAATATTTTGCTGCCAATTTTCAAAACATTTTGTCATTTTCATAATTTAGTACTATCCTGTTATCTCATCATCCTCTGGGCCAAGGTAATATTGTCGACATAAGCCAATATTTAAATAAATAAGAGACGACATGTCCTCAGTGACTGGGATTTAAGCAGAGAAAAACAATTTTGATTAAATGAATACAGCTAGTCTGAAATACACTTTTATATTGACAAATTACATTTATTTAGTACACTCCACGATGTGTTAAATAATATACATGCATATGAAAAATCCATGAATTCGACTGTTAGAAAATTCATGTATCAGTAAAATTCCTATAGAAAACACAACTGAAACGTATATATAAAAACGGTTTTCCTCGTTTGATCTTAATCCCATTGTCAACAAACACGTTTCACGAAACTATATGTATTCACTCTGATATTTACTATCCTAGTAGCACGTGGCTGTATAGTTGTTTATATGCTGCATATACATCTTCTTAAATTGGCCTAGATTTTAGTCAGCCAGAGACAACTATCATGATGCCAAGACTACCAAGGGGATGAGGCTATTCTTGGGGAAATGAAAACATGTGAACAAATTAAAAAGTTTCAACTTTCTTGTGAGATGTCCCACCTTCATTTAACTCGATGGCCAGATATTTATTGTTTCAAAATATTGGAACTTTAATTTGGGTTTAAATTGTCATTGGTAGCGATCATAATCATGAACTTTTTTGTTGCAAACAGGGAACTTTCATGACACAATATGTTCCAATCACTATTAAATATAAAACAATGCTTAAGTTTGTTGCCAACTTTCTTTGATCAAAGGTCTTTGGCTTGCTTTGATGAAGGTTCGTGTGTTATTGAAGGAGCCGCTAAAGGCGCTCTTTAAAGGACAAAACTAATGCACGTTTGTTATTGCTGCGGCAACATCAAATAATTGTAAAACATCGATGGAGACAGAATGTATTTTTCATTTGCTTAATGTATTATATACGGAACGATCGATGCTTCAGGGGTAATCAGTTTTCTTTGAAGTTTCAGCAAAACTATTTGTTCTGGTACATTTTGCAAAAAAGACAAAAATTGCCATCGTCTGATAGGTTGTAGTCATTCCTGTTCCTGCCTTCAGAGATGGTCGAATGTAGCTAGTCAGGTAGCATGACTGTTTGGGTTATAATACAGCATCGAGTACTAAGGCCATACAGCAGTATAAGCGGCTTATGATATAACAATGCCGTGTTAGAGTGCTTTGTCAATATGAACAAAGGATTTATTTATGTAACAATAGTTTCCAGTGCAATTTTATATCCAAGTTTGTGGCTTCCTGTCATGGTGCCTTTGAATTTCTCATCTGCAATCCCAAGACTGTATATACAGTTTCTAACTGCGAAAAATGTAGTCGCCAAAAAGATCGCCAGATCGTATATGTTGTCGCCAATAAGGAAAACAAATCGTAACTTGCGACATTGGCGAAACACAACGTGATTCCTGACTGGTTGGTCTGCGGGTAGATGGAGCTTGCCAAAACTTTCTTTTTAAGAAACTTTTAGACCTGCACCTGATGCAAGGTTTCAATGATATAATTTTATTTCAGCATGCCACTAAGCTTTTGTCTCTGCATTAGACGAGGGCTATTCACGAGGTCTGCTTATGGAAATCATGAGCAATGCATTATGTTTTTGCGTTATGTCCCATAAGCTGATGCCCTCATCATGACTGATAGAGTTTAGTAAGGGCTTATGCCAAACACCAGAAAGAAAGGCACAGTCAACAAGTAGAAAATAATCATATATATGTCAGCTGGGAAAAATTAATAAGCAAACATGCTGCTACTAAGATAAGCAAGAATATTTTTCTGAATTCGGCGTGATAAAGAGCAAACTCCAAGTGTAATTTATTGAATTGTTCAGTAAAGAAACCAGCAGAAACATTAACTATACCATAAAAATGTTACAATAAACTATCATGATAAAAATAACTTTTTATAGTATAAGTGACATGATTCTTATTCATCACAGGCTGTTAACATTGTTCTAAACAAGTACATGTTACATTTATTGCATTATTAGATGTGCAAAAGGGTTGGGGTGGGATGCGGTGTTACTTTTAGAAGACATTGTACCTCAGCTATTTACTATAAAAAATGAAATAGACCTATCAGACCAGTAGAACTTCTTCTTGAAGATAAGGAAGGTTACAGCATGGGTGGAATGTTCATTTTTGAAGTCCTAAACTTGGAAACGTTGTACCATATCATACCAGGAATATTTGTTACTCGAAACATCAATTATACTGTCAAAAATTACGATATACTATGATCATAGAAAACGAAGTTTTTATTGTACAAGTGACATGACTCGTATGAGCTTCACTCACCAAGTTTTGCAGCAGCTGATACAATAGTAATGACCATTGTCCTTGTCACGGAATTGTACATAGTCATCATTTATTTATTATTTGGATTAAGTACATGTACTTGGGTTTCGCTTTCTTTTTTTTTTTTTTTTTTGTGTACAGCGTTACCTAAGGGTGGTTTATGTATATCATTTATTATTTCGAAATATTGAGTTCGGTTCATCCGATGCTGCACGAGCAAAGTGCTTACGATGGGAAGACCGATATACCTAGAGTGCGCAGTCAGTGTATGGCTACATGGCCTGTGTATAAATTACCTCGTCATAGAGTAAAACATCACATTACAAAAAGTCCTGTAAGTGAGTAGTCCAGCTGCAGAGGTATGTGAGTTAAATATTATTTTCCTGTTTGTATTGTGGGATATAATTGTTTTACTGTCACATTTATGTTGTATTTCAGGTAATTTCGACTTGTGTCGTATGATGGAAATGTTGTAACCTGTTTCCTAGTTTACCTGTATGTAACTTAACAGAACGATTATATTCGCAATAATATTGTATTTATTAAAGAAGAGGTGTTACGTTAAGTACTGTAAGATTCTTGTCAGACACAGGTTCACTTCTAAACCTGATTATTACCTTGCACAATAATCCCAATAATATAATTTGTATAAAATCAACTCAAGTTTACAGTACATGACGTCATTACGAGATGTTATAGATGACCGTGTCATTTGTAGTAAACAGATTCGGATATTATATTTTTAGGTGACCGATTGATCGTTGATGACTGATTGGTGATTAATTGAATGGTGACTGGCGCATGCTGAGTGTAAGGCTGAACGAGGATTTAGTGGCAGTTACGCAGTATCTCCGTATATGCACCGTATTGTAGGTGTGTTTTAGCCATGGTGCTAATTTGGGTTGTGCTATACCCAGTGTTGCTGTTGGTGGGTAACGTTGGCCCGGAAGAATATAAAGGTCATCACTTGGTGAAGAAACGGTCTTCTAGACCAATGGGTCTGCAGAGAACAAGAGATTCTATGGATATTTAGGCAGACCAGGAGGGGCAGATCATTCATGGTGGCTTTTCAACCGTTAGACAGAGCATTTGGGCTGAGAAGACATTTCGGATTTATGTTCGACTCCACAAGATATATGTCGCAATGTATAATATCGTATTTCACTATTTCAGTGAAAACTAATCATATTTTACTATTTGAGTGAAAACTCGTAATATTTCACTGAGTGAAAACGTGTCATATGTCATTATGTGAGTGAACCATATCATTTTCGTGTGGAAATTGTCAATGTTTGTGTATTATCATTTTCATTGTTTGTGTGGAATCACTTGAATATTGATCATTGTATCTTTTTTACTGTTTACGAGTTTCTTGCATATCGGTACCCATTTCATTTAAATCGCAATATTATCAGGTTCGTGCATATTTTCTTAAATATCCAATATTGGGATTTTGTGGGCGCACAAGTCTTTTTCATTGAATCATCCATCAGTAAACATTGTATTTTTGTCACCATCAAATGTGTTCTTGTTATAATCCGAGCCCAACCTGATTATCTTGTTACAGTTCTATCTTTCCTTTATATTATCATTGCAGTATTTTATGATGTACTCAACATGTATATGCACCACATCTCGTTAATTATTCCTTCTACATCGAAATAAGGCTGGTCACAGTCATTTATTGGGTAATATGGCCAGCAGTGATAATACTGACAACATCAATATCGTCAGGAAATTAAGTGGAAAAGAAATTGCTTTCCAGAATGTGTTCCTGTTTGCTGAAAAGAGGATTATTGAATATTTGTGCTTTCCAACTTTTATGATTTTTAAGAGGGAAAGTTGATGTTTTTCTTTTCTCTAAGAATGTTGTAATTTGGATGCGTATTCCGTGAACAGCAGATGTGCAGTGGTAAAAGGTCTATAGTTTCATTGATGTCGTGTTTATGAAAACAATAGGCTTATACCTGGAAGATATGGAGTTGATCACTTATGGAGTTGATCACTTATTCTGTAATGTGTTAAATGAGATGTGCACTTTTCAGTTGGTCCTCGTGTGGCAATGCCCTTTGATCTTAAAGTTAACCTCAGGCAAGGAGATACACCTGCGACTTAGTGTTTAATCTGAGTATAATGTGATTTTCATCCAAACTAAGCAAGGCATTCACATTTCAAAAACAGTTAAAGGTACCAGTTTAATTGATGACAGGCATATTGAAAATGTCATGGTGTTTAAAGGTTTTTACAGTTGAGGAAGGCAGATGGTGCATTGAAGTGAAGGTCAAAGGTTCAGATAAAGAATTTTGCAAATATAGCAACTGAACCTACTGAAAAATATTTGTTTCTAATTTTGATAAATAGGATAAACTCAAGAATATCAGATGGTTTCAGCACTTTGGGAGTTAAAAGATCAAAGGGGCAGAAGAAACAATTTTCTAAATTTCTAAAAACATCTTTGTGGTCATTAGAACATCAGTCCTATTGAGGGACTCTTGTTACCTCCATGACTCAAGTACATTCTTCTTGTTTCATTTCTTTGCCTTATCTTGGCTGGCAAGAAAAAGTTCGCACCCACACAAGTAAATAAACACACATCACACTCACTCATAGATGATTTACTGTTTTAGCATTGCTGGTCATAGACCAGAAGAACTACCGAAATAGCCTTTCATCCATCTCCTGGCGTCTGGCATCGTTTAGCAAAGTTTGCTATTGCTACCGCTCCTAACCTTTGGAACAATGCCTTGAAAGTTTACACACACATTAATCCGAAGGTGAAGTTGATCTTAAATAAAGTTGGTGCCCCACAAACATTAAATATGGCCACTACTATGGCATTTTTGAAATTCATGTTATTGCTACTTTGTCAGAACAGATGGTCATATATTGACATGTGGATTTCATAAATAAACCTTCTTTTTGGGCCTCATTTCCCCTGAATGAATTTGGTATACTTAGTACTGTATTAATATGATGTATCTAATGAAAGACTTCTGGTATCCTTTTGATCTAGAATGAAATTGTCTCCTCGACACCCAATATGGACACTATGATGGCATAATTTTTAAACTGGTGTTGCTTGTTCATCTAACTGGATGATCATATTTACATGGGGTTTTAACTAAGGGACTTATCATGGTGTCTAGTTAGACTTAAAATGAAAATGTCATGGTGGCCGTCTTAAAAATCTTTTATTGTTATATGCATGACATGAACAAAGATATCATAACTAAAGTATACAGTGACCACTTGTAATTTGTTGTAATATTTAGTTTCTTCAGTTAAAAGACTTACATAGATAAAATAATAATGTTCTAAAGTGTGTTAATCACCATAGGTATGGGTTTGAGTAACTTGTAAATATGTTATTTCAATGGAAATAGGAACATTGGCCCATGGCAATAGTACATTAATGATGTTGTCTCATAGTTGAATCATTTTGTCCAGATGAAGTCTCATGCTGTATCCAATTAGAAATTGCTTATCTACAAATCTTGTAGAGAATACCAGCCACTAAACAATTTTTGCATGTTTGCTGATTTTGAAGGTATTTAAATAATCCATATGACCATTTTATAATGCTTTTAAATAATCAACACACCTTAATTTTTCAAAACGGATGATACAGCTACTTGAATGAAACTATTCCTTATTGTGATCCTTATTATTTTCATATATGTAACCTATTTGCAAACAGGCAGTAAGTGATAATAAACTAAATGTATACATGAACTTAATAACCCCAAAATATTACAATAACACGTTAAAACTAGGTATACAAAGTACGAATAATAGTGGAGCAGCAAAGTGGAAGGTTTTGGGAATTGATAATTTGAAGTTATAATGCATTTGTGAACTCAACAGTTCAAACAGGTTCTGCTTTTCATGCAGTGAATTTAATTGTAATGAAATGCATCCCTGTTGAAGTTTCTGTACTTCCCAGTTCCAAATTAATGGCACTGAATGCTAACAAATGTGAGTTCTTTATTTGGTTTTGGACAAAAAGGGTTAGCAAAGATTGATCTTAATTTTGTTTTGCTTTCTAGCATGAAATATTTCCTATTTTGATATAATGGGGCTATATTGTTACATATAATGAGGAAGCACTCGACAACCATCTTCGCTAGCCAAGGTTCCAATAGGTTAACGTTATAAACACCTTGGTGAATCAAGCAGATATTTGTTTCAAGTCTGTGAAGCCCCACATCCAGTCAAATTAAGTTGTTCAAAATTTGAACAGTTCCTACATGATCGAGACAAGGGGAGCACATGCTTTGAATGGACTCATAAATAAACAAATACACCTGTAATGGCTTCCTCTGGTACGTAGTAATACTTTCGAAGTTAAATGTACCAAGTATCATTTTGAAGTCAATTGCTCCACCATTTTCGGCCCATATACAACAAAAACCTGTTACATGCTATTGGTTAGTTGGCATTACATACTAAGGGAGGCAACTCAAGAATTCCAGTAGATGTTGCTAGGACAAAGCACTAAAATATCTGCTCGAATCGACAAGGTGTACATTGGGTTATCATATCAGAGCCTTGGCTGTCGAAGATGCTTGAAAACAGAAAGAAGAAAATGTAAGTTATTTGTGGAGCTGAGTCGAAACTAATTTTGAATATGTAATGCTGTATCTTTCCCTGGTGATAGTTCCAATTCCTCCTCCAATTAGTAATTGCCGGTCAAGAATGAAAAAACATGAGTGTAGTATGATACCTTAGTCCACTTCAACAGTTGGAATATCCTCCTTTTCCTTGATTCATACAAATTTATTTTGGTCTCTCAACACTTTAAATTCCATCATTTTTTTTTTTCATTTTTACTCTCAGTAGTATCTTTTCTGTGTTGCAAAGTGATGATTATGTTTTATCAATAATAGTTGGTGTCATGGTAAGTAACTCATACCCTTTTGATCATTGGTTTACTGATGTATTTTCGTTTCAGTAATTTTTAATGACACAAGGTGTTGGCAAACATGGGCATCAAATCCCATATTGGACACTTGCACCACCTGTATTTTGTATGCATGGCCAGTTGCTGTATTGATGCCTCTGGTTGATGAATTTGTGACTTGGTGGAACGTTGCCAGTTCCAAACAGCCAGGAGTTAAGGTTCCATATCTTGCTCATCTGCTCTGGGAGACCCCTCCATTCCCTTGAGGGGCTTCAGTACTTCATGATGTGCGGAAGTTGCATGCTTCATTGGTAGAGGTGCACAGAGTATGAAAATCGCCTGCTTCCGCTGTTTTGGATAGGGGTCAAGAATAATCTTTGATGGACCGATTTCTTGCAATTCCCAGTGTAGGAAAGTCGCCAGCTCCAACGAGAACCCCACTTTTCCAATGTAAGGGAAGTGTTTGTCTCATTGAACTCAGAACTGATTCGACAAAGTCAAATTTCCTGAACAGACTCCAATAGGTCTGCATAATCTGATCGGTCTTTGGACACTTGGTTCTGGATAGTGTCTCGATTGATAGTCAGCAAAGACTTATTACTGGTCACTTAGCACCAGACATCAGTTGTTCTGCACAGAGCTCTGGACACTGGTCACATCTTGCAGTTTGGTCTCAGGTCACCGATCATAAAGCATTGAGCACTTAGAATGTCGCTTAAAAGTGGTAAAGGAGCGATTTCTGGCTTTGTTACTTTGTTGAGGCGTCGATAGTCCACTGCAAATCTAAACTCTCCAGATTTTTTTTGGCAAGAACAACTGGACTATGCCATTGGGAATTTGATGGTTCGATAATATCATGCTTCAGCATTTCCTCTACTTGGCGTTCAATCTCTGCTTTCTGTATAGGGTTAGTCTTGTAGAATCTTTGACAAACTGGTTGGGCATTTCCTGTTTCAATTCTGTGCTTGTACACATCCGTACATCCAAGTTCAGAAAGGTGTTTTGTGAATACATCATGATTTTTACCAAGAAAAGCTAGAAATTTGATTTTATCTTCATCTCTTAGATCAGTTTCAGCTAGAGTAAATCCAAGTTCTTTAGCAATTTTAATGTAATGGTCATCTCTGCTATTAGAAGCAAGTATGCTAACAGTTTTAGGTCCATTTGTTTGATCACTTTCTGTGCTAGAAATATCTGCATCATTGATTGGATACACAGTAGCTATTGCTTTTCCAGGTCGTATTTGAATGTCCTTATTTGTTGGATTCATGAATCTAACTATAGCTTTTGTGTGCTGAAATCTTGTCAATTGTTCTAGCTCCAATAACATTTGTTGTGGATGGAAGGTGAGCAAGTGGTTGCAATAACACATTTTTACTAATCAATGTTTATAATAGCGTTTAATAGTCAGTTATACTGCATTCCGATTGTGCAGGAACAAATTACTCGTGCTACTGTCCGTGCTATTGCTACATTTTTGTTTCTGGGTAATTTTAACTTTGAGGCTGTCATTCGATCATAACGGGATAAAGTTTGTTGTATCAATCAATTTTTGCATGTTTATCCTCAAGAAAATCGATCCCTACAAAGTCATGTTGCAGTGCAGATTAGAAAACACATGAAAAACGTGAATCACTGTTAGGCAATTTATCCAAAGTTGAAGGGTTACAGTTCCAAGTGGTTTCTCGTGATCACCATTAACTCCAATGATCAATGGAATCGTAGGAGGATTTAAATATTCCTGGCGCTCGAGTCGCTCAGATTGATTGAGTGAAATTATTGATACTGCAGCTCCTGTATCCACAAGAACATCAACTCTTTCATTGTTGATTTTAATCATAATGTCCTTTTGCAAGTTAGAAATTGTAGCCATGTTATTACTTGCTATTCTTCATGTGCTGCTTTTTCTGAAAGAGGGATGGATATTTTCTGACGTCATTATCCTGTACGTGGTCATGCGATGACCTACAAACACATGCAACATGGTTTGGTTTTCGACACTTCATGCACTGTTTCCCCTAAGACGGGCATTTAGACTTCTGGTGAGGTGGAGATCTTCCACAAAAGTTGTAATCGGTTGATCTATATAGTGGCGTGGTGATTCATGACTTTGGGGGTGGTAAGCTGCACTGTGGTTGGGAATCTTTGTTGTATACTGGGTGGCACTTATTTGCACACTCATTTTAGCTATCTTGAGTCAGTGTCCCTGCTCACTAGCCAAAAAAAGGGGCCTTGTAACATAAAAATAATTTGGTTATTGTTCCTAATACTGTTTAACTTATCTAACTATTCTATAAAGACAATGACTGTACAATGGTCTGTTAAAATTATTCCTGAACATGTTTGCATAAGATCATCTATACAAGAGATGTGTCTGTTCTTAATTACATCTAAATTTTAAATATGCAGAAGATGAAGGGATTCTTCTGAGATGTGCCCAGAAAGTAATTCCGGAAGCACAACTAATTTGTATCCAAGACATTTCAAAGAAAGATTATGAACTGGTGATAGAGATTAGAAGTATATGTGTATGATATGAAAATTTCATGTGACTATATGAGGTCTCTAAATGTTAAACACTCCAGTCATAATTCTTTAAGCAGTAGGTGTTTAAAATAATTGGAACCATCTGACAGAACTAGAATTGTGTCAATAGCAGATTTGGCTTTATTTTTATATCACTGTATCCCAATAGCTAAGAAAAAACTTAGTTAATAATTTTTAAAAATATTTACAGGTGGATGGAATGGATTATTCAGTTTTGGTTACATGTTTTGTCCAATTTTTGTGATTGTGAAATGAAACATTGTATATTTGTATATCATTAAAAGCTGCATTTCTACTACATTTATGGATGCTATATTCAGTCAAGGCTGCAGGTTGCTTTTTTTTTTCTTCAAATTTTTCATGGAACTTTCTAACATAAGTCCCTTGTGAGTTTGCATAAAGTATTTATTTATCACAACTTGGCAACATTATAAAATATTAATTATTCAGCATACTACTACAAAAGTATAATTTCTTTAATATTCATAGAAAATGAATAAGAAATGTCATTTTATTGTCTGACACTAATGCACAATTTGCTGGGTTGTGTAACTTGGTTCACTCTATCATGTCAAAGTTAGGACATCTAGGGCAGTATAAATGTATCCAGATGTAACTATCATGCTCATTCCCATCATCAGGTGTGTATATTCCTCAGTGGACAGTGGCAGTACTGGATTTATTTGTCGATACAATCAGCATTCCGGGTTTGGGTCACTGAGGCCAAGGTGTGGCCTCTGAATCTGGAAGTTGCACAGCTTGTGGTGAAAATGAAGATTTTTCTTTGCTGGAATGTACATATTTGGCTGTAGATATTCACAGACTGTATGTTTTTGTGGCTTATTATCTGCATGATTTGATTTGGAGGTTTTCTGTTTACCTTCAATTTTCAGTTTAAATACTAATCCTGGAGCTGTGGTTTGACAAAAGTTTGCTTGTGGAATGGACAGCATTATTTACATCCATTACATCAGAGAGGTGAGTTTTTTAATTTCAACTTTGTCCATTATCCATAATATTTGTTGGTAGTATTATTTCATTAGACTTATAGTACCCTTGTAAATCATGAGTTTTTATTCACAATGTAAATTGGACTGCTTGCATCGGTTGAGTGCTGGACACTTCTCTGCATAGACTGGATATATTTAATGCATTAGTCCGCATGCTTAGTTTTTAATTAATCTCTTTCAGTTATTTTAGTTTTTGAAATCTTGCAGGTTTATTCCTAAATTTCAGTGTTTCTTAGGCCTTCTGATATTTCTACTTTGGATAAAAGGGATATATTCCAGCTTACATGGTGTCTCTTCTGCTGTGCAGTTTTATTATAGTGACCTATTTGTTTCTTGAGTGTCTGCTTGTCAAATGGAAATGACAGCCACCATATTGTTCACGGTAAACAAAACAATAAAATAGACCCAAGATAGACATAGAGTAGAAAATCTGGATGATTTCATATCAAAGGCAAACAAATTCCATCCATCAATGAAACTCCCGGCAGAAGTCTCCAACTCAAACCACATTTTCCTGGACACAACAAAAGCAGAATGGTAGAAAACAAACCCCATATAGACATCTACTCAAAACCAACTGACAAACACCAGTATCACCTCCCAGCCAGCTGTCATCCAAAACACTGCATTCCGAATACCCCATATAGCCAGTCCTTGAGGATATGCAGAATTTGCTTTGACGACGAAACATTCCAGAAAAGGTCTCACGAGTTATCTAAACATCTGATTAACCAAGACTGTGACAAAGACCTGATAGCAGAGGCAACCCAAAGGGCCAAACAAATAAACCGCAATTACATAGTAAAATATGGAGAGAAGGAAAAGGCTGATAGGGTACCATTTATCCTGACCTACAATCAAGACAACCCCAAAGTAGGTAAAATCATCGGGAAACACTGGCCCATCGTGGAATCGTGTGACGCACTAAAGTTGATCCTCCCGAACAAACATGTAGTAGCCTACCGGAGACCAAAAAACCTCAAAGACGTCCTTGTCAGGGTGAAGCTAACGCCAATCACTAACCAAGACCACCCTAATAAATCTGGACCCTGTGGCGATAACAGTTAAAAAACCTGTCAACATTTGATAGAGACCAGGATATTTTCTAGCACAGTGACTAGAGAAGAACTGAACATAAATGGTCCAAAGAAAACGTGAAAGACAGAGAATGTAATTTCTCTCATCACCAGTAGGATCTGTAGCCTTCATTATGTCGGAGAAACTGAAAAGCTACACAAAAGGATCGACCGTAATAGATATGATTGGATAACGAAGAAGCTGTACAGAAGCCCAGTCACAGAACACCTCTCCTTCCATGGCCACACTTTCAATGATGTAACACTTATTGCAATTGCTCATAACCCCAACTGAGTTCCGAAACCAGGGAAAAAAGGAATCTTACTGGATACACCACCTTAGAACATTGAAACCAAGCGGTTTAAACCAAGAAGGCTAGAAAAAGACAGCCATGCAGAAATAAAATTATACTTTTGCAGCCAACACATCCCCTTTTACGTAATTCTCTAAATTTACTTCTTAGTCACCCAGTAGCCTTTAATTACTACTATAACAATGAAATATCCGGGATATAATTTGCATTTACATAAGATAACATCTCGTTATGGCTCATCGATTTCTAGGTCAATATAAAATATTTTCCAGCATCTGCAACAAGTTCAAGTAAACTAGTTGAAACATAATGCATTTAAAGGTTTAATTCCTGTAGAAATAGTCAGGTACAGTTTTGCAAACACAACGGTTTTTCTGTATTTGTTTGTCTTGTCTATGTTTTGTATTTGCCTTTGAAAAAGACTCATTAGGAGTTGAAAGAGTTCAGGCTAGTTAGATACTAGTTTTTCACTGTTCATTGTCAGTTTATTGCATATATATATATATATATATATATATATATATATATATATATATATATATATATATATACGTATAGGCTTGTACAAAACTAACAAGAGAAAAGAGTAAAGCCAACAAGCGTTGTATATTTTAACAAACTAATTTATTTCCCTAGAAAACAATGTAAAAATTGGAAATAGGACATACGGTTTGAGAATATAATCGAAAATTTAATCCTAAGATTGAAAAATACGAGTCCTATCACTAAACAGTTCTAATAGAATCCGGGTTTGAATCTCGATGAAATTCCAATACGGAGGCGATGACGTCAGATGAGGTTGTTGTACTAATTGCAACAGATCCTCGATTGAATCAGTTTATGTTTCCATTAAACTCCAGAATAAATTTCCACTGACTTTCTTTGTCCCAGAACTTTTTAAAAAAAGTACACTTGTTTAGTTTTCCACAGAATAAATTAAATTTCAAAAAATAGAATAACTTCAGAACAAGCCGGCATCAATAATATAAAACACCTTGTACCTTCAAGGTGTTAAGAATACAACTGACTGGAAAACTCTCGGAATAAGTATTCAACCCAACTAAAATGTCATTTCATTCCTGCGTGAAGGGACACGTGGTCTCTTAACATTTGAACAGCGTAATATAAAGAATGAAAATTAGCACGTAGACAAGAATAGCCCTATCTAAAAACCAAATTCTCACACTGAAAATATCAACAAAAAAAAGACTGTTTACAGTTCAGCTAACATGCGGGCCGAAGTGACCTTGGCAATAGCCAATCGTTATCACTTGATGTTTACAAAATCTGTGAGCTAAAACTAGTGCTGAAGTAACATTAAGATCTAATCGCATCAAGCCAATTTGCGGAAAAGAGATTCAAATCCAATGAAAATTATCATTAAAATCAAATGCAACGAAACAAAATAAAAAGAATTTTAAAACTAACACACAAGAGCAATTTAGTTACATATTCATAACACTTCCCCCATAAAGAAAAGGAAAGCTTTATATAATAATTCTTTCTTTTTACCATATGTAAAGTATACATGAAGTAAAATAAAATTACATAAGAAAACTCTTAGGAATTATACAAAGTGTACATGAAATAATACTTCTAGACACAGGAAAGTATATCTGCAATCAAATTGTCTTTTCCTATGATGTGCCGGATGTTAAGATTATATTCTTGCAAAAACAAACTCCACCTTAATAATCTTTGATTTTTATTTTTCATCTTGTCGATGAAAGTAAGGGGGTTATGATCACTAAATACAACAACCGGAGAAGGAGCTGAGCTAATGTAAACTTCAAAATGCTGTAATGCCAATATTAAGGCCAAACATACCTTCTCGATTGCTGAGTAATTTCTTTGGTGCTTATTTAATTTCTTAGAGAAATAGCACACTGGGTGATGAACACCATTTCTATCTTCTTGAATCAATACTGCTTCAACCCCAACATCACTTGCATCCCAGATAATTTAAAAGATTGATTGAAATTTGGAGCTGTGAGAACCGGCCACTTTTGAGTATGGCTTTTAATCTATCAAAAGCTTCCTGACATTTTTCAGTCCAAAGAAACTGGTTTTTCTTCCTTAACAAGTTTGTCAGGGGTTCAGCAATATTAGAAAAATTGGAATAAAACCTTCGATAGTATCCAGCCATACCCAAAATTCGCATCAGTTGCTTTTTACTGACCGGCACAGGAAAATCAGAGATAACCTTTACCTTAGCATCTACTGGTTTAACTTGATCATGTCCCACAATATGTCCTAGAAAAGTTAAACAAGCATTGCAGAGCTCACTTTTAGATAAACTGGATTGTCAAATTTGCATCAGTGAGTCTATCGTTGCTAGATGTTCTATCCAGGTGTCGTTGTAGATGATGACATCATCGATGTAAGCATCGCAATTATCTAGGCCGGAAGTAATCATATTCATCAAGCGTTGAAAAGTACTTGGGGAAACCTTCATCACAAAAACAGCATTATCTTATATTGATAGAGTCCATCTAGATTCGCAAATGCTGAAATTTCCATTGCTGTTTCCGTTAGTGGAACTTGCTAAAATCCTTTCAGAAGGTCAAATTTGGTGATGTACTTGACATTTCCAATTTTATCAATGCAATCATCGATTCTTGGTAATGGAAAAAAATCTGTTTTTTGTCACACTGTTCACCTTCCTATAATCAGTGCACATACGGAAAGTTTTATCCGCTTTCGGAACAAGTGTACATGGTGAACTCCAATCACTTTTGCTGGGCTCAATGAAATCGTTCTCCAGCAAACACTGAATTTCCTTTTTCAAGTATTCCTGTTTGAGAGGGTTCATCTTGCATGGGTGTTGTTTCACAGGTTTTGAATCTACAATTTCAACGTCATGAGAAATTGTGTTTGTCCTTGTAAGAATATCTGGAAACAAGTACTCATATTCGAATAACAACTGTTTAAGTTCATTCCTTTCTTTTTGTTGGAAATGTAAAAGTTTCTGGTCCAGATTTTTCATAATTTCCGAATTTCGAAGATTTGTTGCTCCAAAGAACAAGTGTCCGATTGAATTTCTTCACTTAAATCTTCAGTGGGTGGGGCAGGCACGACTAAATTAAGTGTGATTTATTTGGCTATCTCTTACAATATACTAGTACTCCATTAATTTATTTAGATCAGAGTATTAGTATTATAAATTAACTCATTCATTTTCTTGTTTACTTTGTAAAGGCCGTAAAATCTAATTTGAAGAAAATATTGAAGAATGAGCAAGAGAGAATAAACTCTATTACAAGACTCAAAACGTCTCTCAACTAAAGTTCTGTGAAACCATAATTTTACTTTTGACTTAAATTGCTGAGAGCCAAATTCAAGCATTACTAGCTGGAAAATTGCAGACATGAAATTTGACCTTTGACCCGATTGGACAAATCTGGGAAGGCCAAATTGAGTAAAAAACTTTATCAAAGCTTTTACAATGGTTTTGGTTTTAATATTCCACAACGGAATTGCCTCTATGAATCTTGTTGACGCACACATAATGGTCAAGAAATATTGGTTGCCTGACTTGGTCTTAGGTAAGGGACAAACACAATCTACCATAATTCTGCTAAATGGTTCGTCAAATGCAGGAATAGGTTGCAGATGAGCTTTAGGTATCTTTTGATTGGGTTTTCCTGCCATTTGATAAGTATGACAAGATCTACAAAATTTACAAACATCACGTTTGATTTTTGGCCGATGAAAGTGAGTCAAGATCATGTGATGAGTTTTATTTATCCCTAAATGACCAGCCAGAGGAGTTTCATGGACCAAACAAAGTATTTCCTGTCTGTAAGATTTTGAAACTACAATCTGGTAATTCACTGACCATTCGTCACTAGCAGGTACCTCAGGAGGTCTCAATTTTCTCATAAGAATTCCATTTTTAATGAAATAACAGTCAGTTACTTCAGTGGCTTCAGTTTCATTAATGGCCCTCTGAAACAAACAGGAGATTTCGGAATATTTTTTCCTGTTCGACGACAGGTGATTGTCGTTTATCACCCTGATTAGATCAAAGAGAATGAGTATTTAAAGGAGGATCACTGTGATCAGTATCTTTTGATTGATCCAAACAAGAAGTGAAAGTGACCTCATCAAAAGCCTGACCAATACATGTGTCAGCGAAAGGAATACATTCCTTATCAAAATCAATCTCAAGAGCTTTCTTTGCCATACCTCTGGTAACTGCACAAGCTGGGTATAAATCAGGAATTCTTTTTCAATTGGATCAACTTTCTGATCCAAAGAAGGCATGTCAGATACGAGTGGATTAACCACAACCTTGTCTCCAGCTAGGTCGTTGTCTAGTAACAAATGAATGCCCTCAACGGGTAAATTACACACTATTCCGACTGTCACAGGTCCTGAAACTAAGTCTGATGACAAATTTAGAGAATAGAGAGGAACATTAACAAAGCCGCACTCTACGCCCTGAATGAGAACACTCTCATTAGAACAGGACTTCTCAGAAAAAGACAAAGTACCTGATAATAAAAGACTCTGAGAAACTCCTGTATCCCTTAAAATTTTAAATGGGACAGGATTGGCCAAATCACCCAAGAGTGATATAGAACCCTTCGACGTGAATGGTTCATAATGCTCCATAATAAAATCTGACTGGGTTTTATTAGACCCAACAAACGTATTGCATTCAATACATGACCGTGACCTTGACCTCTTAGAAATAAGAGCATTTGGGATAGGTCTATCTTGATTCTGATGCCTGTATTTCGTTTTGAAGCAATCAGAAATGACATGTTCTTTTTTCTTGCAATAGGTACACGTAGGAATAGACAAGGATTTTGAATCAAATTTATCAGAAGCTTGATTTTTAGAAGTTGTGCCAGACCGAGTTTTAGGAGGAGTCGTATTAGGCTGAAATACTTTTCTACAGGTACACTGCTGAGTGGATGATTTGCCTACAACAGGAAATTTATGAGTTAAGGAATACTCAGCAGCAGCAAGAGCAGCATTTTCTAAGGTTTCAATCTTATGCTCTTCATGATGATTCTTAATGTTATTAGGAACACAGTTTTTTTAACTCTTCAAGTAACACAAGTTGTTCAATGCTTTCATAATCATGTCCAACTTTCTTGGTTAAGCACCATCTCTTATATAACTGCTCTTTTTCTCTTGCAAATTCAACATAAGTTGGTCCAGCTTCGTTTTTATAGTTTCTGTATTTTTGCCGATAAGCCTCGGGGACTAACGCATAACCCCTTAAGATGCACTCTTTAACGAAATTATAGTCAGAACTTTGTTGTACTGACAGGGATTCATAGATATCTCAGGCCTTGGCAAAAAGTACACATTGCAATAATTGAGTCCAATGCTTCCTTGGCCATGTAACTGCATTTGTTTCTCTCTTTCTGAAGCTCGAGCTTCCTTAGCTCCAATTCAATCTTGTATTTCATTTTTAATTCCATTACTTTTATATCAGGGTCTGATACAGACTTACTGACCGAAGCCAAAACACTTTGATCAAGAACATTCTTCTCTACCAAATATTGAATCAAAATGCTTTTAATTTGTTGTTTCGTCAAAGAAGCTTTTGCGTCAGATTGATCATATTTTCTGACAATTTCAAGCAACTCATCTTTTTTTCAAACTATCCAACTGCTCCTGAGTTGGACTAGAAAGAAATGTTTCCACTTTTAATGACATTGTGAATGATAGCCTGTTGTTTTCAGTAAATATTTCAAACAAAATGTAAAATAGTACTTGGGATTGAAAAACTAGGGGAATTTAAATTCCAAAAACTTTTTAAAAATTATTTTAGCCAAAATTTATATATCCCGGACGAACCCCCAATTTTTTTTTTTGTTACGTGTAGGCTTGTACAAAAATAAGAAGAGAAAAGAGTTAAGCCAACAAGCTTTGTATATTTTAGCAAACTAATTTATTTCGCTAGAAAACAAAGTAAAAATTGGAAATAGAACTTACGGTTTGAGAATATAATCCAAAATTTAATCCTATGATTGAAAAATACGAATCTTATCATTAAACAGTTCTAATAGAATCCGGGTTTGAATCTCGATGAAATTCCAATATGAGGGCGATGACGTCAGATGAGGTGGTTGTACTAATGGCAACAGATCCTCGATTGAATCACAGTTTATGTTTCCTTTAAACTCCATAGTAAATTTCCACTGAATTTCTTTGTCCCAGAACTTTTTATAAAAAGGTACACTTGTTGTTTTTATGGTGTTTATGATATGTAGTTTATCTGGTAATTGAAGCGCTTATTATTTGATGTTTTTAAAATCTTATGTTTTCATTGTTTGTCAATGTCTAGTTTGTTATCCATTGATATTTCAGAAATTGTGACTATCAGATGTTTTGAATTATAGATTAGGGGTCTGTGATGGCTAAGTGGCTGCGGAATTGGACTCATAACGAGTATGGATTTGATTCCCTCCATTGAATCAGTCAAAATTGCTATTCTGTTTTGTCTTTGTTTAAGGCACTTTCCTCCGCTTGCATGGTATGATATATCCTTGAACGGGTTGTTGTGCTGTAAAATGCCCTAAATTTAGTTATTTATTAGGGTTTGAAAATG
Source organism: Megalonaias nervosa (assembly GCA_016617855.1). Lineage (NCBI taxonomy): Eukaryota > Metazoa > Mollusca > Bivalvia > Unionida > Unionidae > Megalonaias > Megalonaias nervosa. The sequence goes on from JAECUM010010649.1 coordinate 90,514, forward strand.
TTTAAAATCCAGTTTAATTTGGGAATATCTAGCAATTTTACATGTTAATAATTAAATGTTTCTACCAAAACCATTGTTTTTAGCAGAAATGTCAAGTCCCAGTTGCTTGCCTGATTTGTTTCCAGTTCAGATAATAATCGAAGTTTTATTGTGGACATTTCATCAAAACTTTACAAGTAGATTTCGCTTAGGAAAAGAATGAAAGCTATTTATTTCAGGGTTAGGGATTTCAAGTTCAAATTCACTGTTGCAAAAGACTATCTTTAGACCTTTTATTTCTAAGTGATAATAAGGTCGTTGGAAAAGATTATCAACTTTTTTAAATTATGTAATTCGTTCAGCACAGAAATTCATTGTGAGTTAGGATTTAGCTGCTTGACGGTCAAGGTCATTGTTAGTAAATACCAACTTTGCCTTGCATTTCATTTTTGCAATATGACTACCAATTCAAAATTTGATATATTTGCTTAGTGTACAAGAGAAAGACGACAGTTGATTTAAGGATCTGTTGGAAGAATAATAATGTCATTTTTACCAAAAATAAATTTGGATTTGCAATTTTCTAAACACAAATTTAGATTTAAATGAACAGATTCAAAACATTTTGGTATGTCTTCACGTTTGCCACAGGAAGATGACTATCCAATGATGTGTCGGTAGCTTGAGTGTCAAGTGCACATGTACTGCATTCACAACTTCAAGGTTAATATTAATGGACGATGCCTTTAATGTATGCTAATAGCTGCCATTAGTCCACTTCATATCAATCGATGACTGACTTGGAAGTTGCGAATGCTTCAAAGTATTTTTCCATAGCAACTTCTTAGTCAGTCATATGGTCAGTTCAGTTTTAAGTATACTGAGGTAGTTCAGATAAATTGCGATCTCTTTCTTGCACAGAAATTTCCAGTGAACAATATGTAAGAATTTTCAAACCTTTACTGCACTGGCATATATTTGAGGCATACTTTTGTCTCATAGAGAATCTCATGGCGTCCGAATGGCTTATACTGAAGTAATTTATTTTCAAAGAAAAGGAAATTGAAAGAAAAGTCACATGCAAGCAAATGATAAATTCAGATAGAAAACGACAAGTCTTTTCGAAAGGTGTATATACCACATGGCCTCTCGGTCCACCACAAATGTACAAAATGCCCCCCCCCCCCCATTAAAGTAGTTGCTTTGAGAATGTCATAGCAAGACAATGAAAACCTGCAATTGATGTTTAAAAGTATTTATATATTACGTCATATGCACGTGCTCTTGATGTCAAGTTGTACTATGCAATAGCTATTGCTAAATAGCCAATTTGCCAAATAGCTAAATTTAGCCAATAGCTAAATTGGAGGTTTTTTAAATAACAATTCAGGTTTTCAACTTGCAACAACCAATTTCATACTTTTACAAAACATAACAGCAGGCGTGAATAAATTAATACTAAAATACGATTTTTGATTGTCACGTTTTTAAAAAAACAAGAAAATTTAAGTTACCTTTCATTGGTGCCTTGCAGCTCTGAACGGTCAGTCCTAACTACATATAATACAACGTTTCTGATACAATGAGCACAAAATGATTTTTACATAAAACAAAGGTATTCATATGAAATAACTGTCGTTACAGGTGAAGAAATATTTTGTTTATGACAAGAATCTGTCCCGACATTTTTAAAGATTGAACGGAAACATCAGTTACTATATCGTTGATACCTGTACCTGAACTGGAAAATTCATACAGTTCTAAAACGACAGGAAGAAATACCTTGGGAAGCTTTCTGAGGAAAATAAATATTCAGTTTGATATATATTAAAACGGAAGCAGTTACTTTAATCTTGGGGCCCCGAGTGGCCGAGTGGTCTAAAGCGATCACCATTACGGAGCATTGCCATCTCACCTCTGCGTGGGTTCTAGTCTCAGGTTCGGCCAATGTAGGTATGTGAGAAAGCTTACCAGTAGCTTCTCGTGGGTCGTTGGTTCTTTCCGGATTTTTCCAGGGTTTTTTCTCTACCATTTATAGTGGCCGCCATTTATAGTATATCTTGTGCTGAAAAATGGCGTTAAACCCTACAACAACAAAAACAACAACTTTATCCTTTCATGTATGACAAATGTAATGTACTTATACATCTTCAACTCAGTCCTCTGCAAAATTCCAGTAATGTTTTATGACCCACCATTGAAATATGTCTGAATATTTCGTGTAAATTGATTGCTAGCATGGAAAATATATCACTCAATGGAATAATTATATAAGAAATAGATATAAGGAGTAACAATTCCTGTATGATAATTGTTCATTTCTTTTTGATAGGGGATGCCCCACCTACCCACTGCCCCAAGTTAGTAATTTCCTTTGTAATATAAGCCTTTGGTGGTCGTGAGAGTGAAGTCGGATCATTTAGAGGCATGTCTTATTGCACAGTGCGTGCTGGAGTTCCACTATGGCATATATTTCGGGGATGGTGGTTCCACTTGAACTTGTGTTCGTATTGAAAGTCTTCATAAAAAGAAGACGATGCTTCTCTTGATGTATAATTCTACGGTTGCATCGTCTGCCGTCCATTCATTTGTATAAGTTTGTTATCCTCTCTTTTCCATAATGTACATTGAGAATTAGCTTGAGACTTTGCACACACATTCACCCGATCACCTAATTGGTCCTAAATGAAACTGACTGAACCTCAATATGACTACCATTGTTAATCTCTTGACAATTTTATATCCACTATTTCCAAATTTATGGTTAGATTTGCATGTGGTTTCCCCCAGAAGACTCCTTATGATACCTAGCTGGTCTTCATTGAAATGGTACCAGTTAGATGTCCACTACGGCTTCAACTGTGTCTGTATTGTAAATTTTGTTGTCACTGCTGCCCTGAATGGACGGCAATATTGGCATGTGGAATTCACCAAAGGACGATTCGTGTCGTAATACTTCCTACGTGACAAATGTCACCTTACCTCACGTCGCAACAGAACCCACCTGACTGAATCATCCACTGTAAAACCACCCCAAACTTGCACACAGGTCCATTATTACGATTAATTCTAAAAATTGTAAGCATATATTTATAGCTCATATACAATGTACAGGCATGCACCATCAGTAAAATACACTATGTATGTATGTATGTATGTATGTATGTATGTATGTATAGCATGTACGCTGTATCAATGACGCACCACGAGATGAATACTTTTTTAATTAACAGGAAACAAGGTTTGCCGAATTTTCTTTCAGTGAAAAATGTATATAGCGAGTGGTATATTAAAGATAAAGGGTACATACCGTACGTATATTTTATTCATATCACATACAAATACACACAATTTGCCCTTAGAACGGAGTCAAGATTGACTACAGCCAATTATGTATTGACCGAGTGAATGAACTCTTCACATCCCAGCCGAGTATGTCCGCTACAAAATGTAGTTCTGTGTCTTTTGTGACTATTCACAATCACCTTTGCAAATTGATAATTGGATTGTTTTGTTTTGTTTTTTTGAGTTTCCATTTTTAATCACATAGATTAAATCAGTATAAGACGCACTTATGATTCAAACATGAAAGATGGCTTTAATGAAGAAAGTATAACTCTACAAACACATAGTTAGCTTCTGGAACACTGAACATTCAGCCATTCACGCACCGGCGCATGGAAATTAGTGTGGAATAGAACTAAGCAAACGACGAACCAACAAGAGGTAATTAAAATAGTTTTGATATATTTACAGTTGATTTAAGTCATTATATGCTTTAATTAACATTACTACCGACCATAACATCCTCTCTCTCTCTCTCTCTCTCTCTCTCTCTCTCTCTCTCTCATCGATTTTAGAACATTATAATATATTTAAGGAACAACAACAACAAATTATTAAATACATTACATTATCATACTGAGTATGACTGCCTCGTAACCTAGAAGTTTACCGTATAGAGTTGACAGACTATTACAACTTTGTATCATTGTAGATCAAACACAAGGAAAGTGTGCACATACCACTACGACGAATCACATTCTTGTAGGTTACTTGGTGTAAGTTCAGTTCAACGTTTTCATCCAGCCAAATTCTTTTTCTCTCACTCAAGATTTCTGCGTATTTTGTCCATTATGCATGAGAGGGGAGGGGGAACGTAAAACAGAAAGAATTGCGATGCAATTGTGTACCATGTTGAATTCATTTCAAAAACGGGGATTATTATACCGTATTAAATTCATTTAGAAAACGGGGATTATTAATACTTTCTATCGTTATTTTCACACGTTACTGAAAATTAATGAGTGGAAATTCATCATTGATCTATAGGCCTAGAATCGACCGCACAAAGTTACAAGACTGTTTATATATGCGTATTATTGCGCCATGGTCTGATAACAATTTGATATACTAATAGTACTGGTATATCAAATTTCTTTACACCAGCACTTTAAAAGCCATGTTATTTTTATATATTTATATATAACACAACCCACTAAGGAAAGGATACAGACTGAGATGGACGCATCAAAGAATGATAAGGGAAAATAAATCAAAGGTAGAATCCAGTAATTTGCACACATAACAGTTAACGATAGACTTAAATAGCCAATCAAACGAAACAACATATTATTACTTCTTAATTGAACGTGGATTAATAAAATTGCATGGTAAATGCAGTCACCAACGCTTTGTCAGAATTACAAAAGAAGTGTAATTTATCTGAAATAGCCAAAGAAACAGAGGACAGCTGAGATAAACTGAATGTAAATAGATGTAAAATCGGAACTAAGAAAACGAGTTACAAGGTATATATTACTAACTCAAGCAAAAACTCAAATATTTAAGGATCAGACATTGTCAGCTCTTAAAACGTAGTTTACTGTTGAATTAAAATTATATATATATATATATATATATATATATATATATATATATATATATATATATATATACCAATATAAAGTATTGGGTTGATCGAGAACCAGTTAGTAAAATGAAAATAGAAACCTGTTTGATGAATAAAAAATAATTGGATGAATAAACTAAACTAATACATAGATGTAATTTACGTTAGTTTTTACTTAGTGCGAGGTAGAAAAGCAGCAGAGAGGGTGAACAGTCTAACTGAAAAACCTCTAGTTGAAAATAACGTTTCCGACAAAAAATCTTACGAAAAAGAATGATAAACAAACTGCCAATAAAGCAGAGAGGGTGAACAGAGTCTAATTGAAAAACCTCGAACTGAAAATAACGTTTCCGACAAAAAATCCTACAAAAAAAAAAAAAAAAAAAAAAAAAAAAAAAAAAAAAAAAAAATGATAAACAAACTACCAATAAGGCAGAGAGGGTGAACAGAATATTTTGTAGAGACCTTATTTATGAAGACTGAAACAAGGTCAATAACGCTAAGCCGAGCACGGGGGAAAAACAGACCGCGTCGTGGGTTACTCGTCATACGACGGGATTAATATTCAGCATAAATGCCATTTCAAAGAACATGAGAAGAGACTACACAAATATCCCGACATTCTTTCTAGCAGGAGAGTCTAACTGGAAAACCTCTAATTGAAAATAACGTTTCCGACAAAAAATCCTACGAAAAAAAAAAAAAATGATACAAACTACCAATAAAGCAGAGAGGGTGAACAGAGTCTAATTGAAAAACCTCTAATTAACGCTAAGCCGAGCACGGGGGAAAAACAGACCGCGTCGTGGGGTACTCGTCATACGACGGGATTAAATATTCAGCATAAATGCCATTTCAAAGAACATGAGAAGAGACTACACAAATATCCCGACATTCTTTCTAGCAGCAGAGTCTAATTGAAAAACCTCTAATTGAAAATAACGTTTCCGACAAAAAAATCCTACGAAAAAAAATGATAAACAAACTATTAATAAGGCAGAGAGGGTGAACAGAATATTTTGTAGAGACTTTATTTATGAACACTGAAACAAGGTCAATAACGCTAAGCCGAGCCGCGTCGTGGGTTACTCGTCATTGACGAGTATTTTGTGCGACTCGTTTATATCTATTATATCAATAAATAAATATTTCTGAATACATAAATATATTTCTGAAATCTGAAGAAAAAAAATATTTACAAAACATATAATCACATCACAGGCTCAGGGGCATTCGAAATATCCCCATGTGAACTCCTAGGTTGCCAAACAACATCCTAGCAAGCTCAGAGGATATTCGAAATTAGACGAAACACAACCCCCATGTGAACCCCTAGGTTGCCAAATGACATCCTAGCAAGATCAGAGGGTAGATATAATCTTAATTTTATGGGCAGCACAACCCCCATGTTAACCCCTAGGTTGCCAAACAACATCCTGGAAGATCCAGAGGATATATATATATATATATATATATATATATATATATATATATATATATATATATATATGGACAACACCACATATAATCTTAATTATGGTAGTATATATATGGACAGCACAACCCCCATGTGAACCCCTAGGTTGCCAAACAACATCCTAGAAGGTCCAGAGGATACATATATATATATATGGACAGCACAACATATAATCTTAATTATGGTAGTATATATATGGA
>JAECUM010010650.1:0-24455 GCA_016617855.1 Megalonaias nervosa
TATATATTTGTAAGTTAGCATTTGTGTTATTTAAGAAAGAAATTTCTCAAAATGTTTTATAAATAAAGAACAGCAGGTGATAAAAGACTGGGGGACTACTTGGACATCAACATTTAGCACTTAAAGATGATGAAAAGCTGTGAGACTAGTTACACATACAAGAATCAACATTTAACACCAAATGGGTGATAACATGATATAGGATTATTTTGCACATAAAAGAATGAACATTTGACGCCAAATGGATGAAAAAAAGCTGTGGGACTAGTGGCAAATATCAAAATCAACATTTAACACTAAATGAGCGATACAAGAGCTTATCATAAATCGAAATTAAACAGCGAAGTAATGATATTTATCCAGTGTAATTATTATGTTGATTACATAGATTGAATTTTGTCCATACATCGATGAACACCAGTTAATTTAATCAGCAATGTCTGTGAGCTCCCTCTCGTTTTGAATGATTTGAAAATTAGTATTAAAGACAGACATTTTATCTTCATGTGAGGAGCATGGGCGCCTGCACATAGTGGCAAGGGGGATGCACTTGCCCCACCCCCTGGTGTCACCTCTAAACATGTTTTGGTCTACATGCGTAAAACATTATGGATAACCACTACATGTTTGCCCCCACCCCTTCCGAAAATATTTCTGCGGGCGCCCCTGGTGGGGAGGAATCTGGTTACACTTACTCATAGGACAGGCCCCAAAAATTTGGATAGTTTCTATCCATGGTAATATGACACCCCAGCTGAATGGCCCTCTGCTATCAACATCCTAAGCCCATGACTGTGTGAGCCGGCCTAGTTCTTCCAGGCTGGTGTAAACTACTGTATGTACCTGGTTATTAGCTCACATAATGACCAAACATGCAATTGATGCAGGTGTTTGTGACAATATAATTTGTCATTTTATATGCATTTCTGTACACAATAAAGGCTTATTAATTCATGTTGTTTTGTTTTTTTCCCCAGCCACATATGAACATTTTAAATGGTTTTATGAATAGTCCATATACATGTTGTTACATCCCCACATTGTAATTTGTTGGCCTCAAAGAATGATGCACCTGCATTTTTTTAAAATTTCAATGAATGTGAATTTTAAAAGCAAAAAGTCACATAATTTTAGAAATTCTAAGATGGTAAACAGATGAACTTATGAAAACACATTTGTTGTGCACCATTTTTACATATGACTTTCTTATACTGGAACATTTTTGTACCAGATATGTTTAATTGATATTACAGACTGAACTGAAAATTAAAAAAAATCCAATTAATGAACTTGATATTTATTTTCCTATTGATTTGTAAATAATAAAAAATGTCAAAATTTACATAAACAGTAAATTTCGTATATACTGAAATCCAAATCACACTCCAATTAGACTCATTACACCCCCCCCCCATATATATATGTTGCCTTTTGCATTTTCTTTCAAGAAGTCATGTGAAATCTGGAAAACTCCGACCCCATTACATGTCCTTTCATCTTGTCTGGATACCCATGATCTCCAAGAGGAATGCAGAATTCTTGGCTCCTTTTGCTTTCAATGTTTTAAAGAGGAGAAACATTGGTTTGCTGACCCCTTAGATGTGAACCGCTTTAAAATAATGAGAGAATGGTGCTCGCACGTTCCTTTAAAATTCCAGTGTTTATTAGAACAAACACTACTGAACAGAAGCAGCCTCAGGTGTCGATCATCAGATGATTTTTACACCTCAAAACTGACCTCTTTATATAGCCATTTTGATTCGTCATTCAAATACTTAATAGAAATTACAGTGGTCTCATACAAGATATTATCACAGATGAGTTGTTCATCAACTACTATAGCATCACATCTGGGGTTTTTTCATCACATCAGCTGCCAATATAAACCAAAGTCTGCGAAATGGAAACAGACGTCTCAGGAAAGCAGCAGTTCCAGAACTTTGTCACTTTAAAACATATCTGAAACTATATCCACTATACTATGTAAAAGCAAGTGACGTCTCATCTTCTGAACATGGTTTTTCTCAGAGTCTGCCATCTTGTATTTTTCATGGACAATCTTGTCCAGCTCACCAAGAAAACCTACCCACAACGAACTGTCAGAGATATATCATCTTCTGTTCAACATTAATTTGCAATTCCTGTAATTCAATACCAGTGTGTGTTCCTGTGTTGTGTACACACATGGTTGTGCACTGAAAACATATGATATGATGAAACTGAAGAGCAGGTATGTCTGTACAAGCATTTTCTGTGTTGGTTTCTATTTTCACATTTTTGTCAGCAGCCTTTTTTTAGCTTAAAATGATGACTTTCATATTTCTGACAAAATATGTTTTGTTGGGGTAGGGGTGTCTCTGAGATAGAACCAACTCAATTACTTATACTACTATTACACTCTAGAAATTATTTTTATAGTTTTAGAAACAAATTTCATATTAAAGAATAAAATATTATATATAATGTCCTTCTGTCATCCAACCCGACATGTTGGATTTGATCTGACAAACAGATTTTGTAAGAGATTTAATTCAATCAAATCAGCCTCAGGTTATACTGGTATAAAACCTAAAATAATAAGCGATTGTATTAAAAAAAAGTTGGATATTATATATCACCAAAATATGTATCAGTCTGGTTATTCGCGACTGAAAATGATAGGAGAATAGCGGGTTGGGCAGATGATGTGATGACATTTATTGACAATATGGTTGATATTTTATTTGATAACGATATTTCTAAAGCTATACAAAATTAAACATCTACTGTTGCAACCCATATTTTATTATAATCTTTTTCATACCTGCTAACTCTCATTGGCAGAACATCTGTTAACATACTGTCAATAAAACGGAACTCGCGTATTAAATCGTCCATATCATATTTTATACCACGTAAATAAGATCGCATCGGATCAAGTAATTTTTTATAGGTGATACTTGCTGTTTTGCAAGCATTTGTTTAGTCGCAAATCGAGGTTCAATTTGTTTACACGCTGTTGCAAGAGAATCGCCGACACCAGATATTATTAACAAAAACGGATTTAATGATGCGCCACTTGAAATTATACCAGAGCTAGTCATTAACAACGGTAAATATGATATCACTCGGAGTATTTTGGTATAGTATTTGTAACATTTTTTTACACACCAAAGTTTTTTTATGATAATATCTGTAATATTGCATTAAAGCGTCCACATCTTGTTTTGGAATGTTTTCTGAAATATGATTAAAATCAACTATATGTTTTTTCATTGTATAATATTTGTTTACAGATTTTATATAGTAATGTCAGTCTCTGGGTTTGATTTATTATATTTGAGAAGTTTCAGCTACGAATTCCAAACACCACCAGTAACGTCTCGGAGGCATTTCCGTTGATGTCAACGTAAACGTTTCTTTGATGTCCTTGATTAGCATCGCCAGTAGAGGATTATGATATACATTCGGTGATGATGAAGTAGCCGCAGTAATTTCCAAACCGTACATAGATAGTCTGTATAACCCAGTTACTTCTGCGGTATGTTCGAGAGTGTTATCGCGCGGTGTCCATGTTGATGATCCTGATGCTACTGTGTATACGATATTGTTAGCTCGTCCGTGAGGAATTCTAACAAGATTAGTTTTTTGAATGATATCAGGAATTCCGTTAATAATATCGTTTAGTTTTATGTTAATGTCAGCAAGTTTAATATCTACAACCGCTGGACTTCCAAAAAATTCATTAATAGATTTGTTTATATTTCTACGAAATTCAGGAACGTTTGTACGTGATTAGAAAAATTAGTATTTAGTGTAGTCATTCCATCGTTGATTGTTGTTATTGCTGTTACTTGATCGCTAGCGATCTTAATGTTTCTATCGTCGACGTATTTCTTTGTTGCTGCGTCAAAATCTGTTTCTGGTGTTCTGAGATCATTAATACCATTATTGTTCATATTGAGAAATGCGCGCATTATACCACCACGCACTAACACATACTTAGATTCTTGATCATCCACGTATTTTTTTGTTGCTGCGTCTGATTCTGCAGCTGGGTCTCCAAGGTATGTAATTTTTTTTCCCGACATGATAATATTACCTGTAACTGTCCCACCTATTTTATCAAGTTTGTTATCATCAGCATACTTTAACTGTAAAAAACTTACCGCTTGAGTTTGATTTAAGTTTGCTGGTGGATACCTGGTCTCTAAATTTATAAATTTTTTTCCTGACATATCTAAGTTACCGCTTAAAGTTCCACCAGATTTATCTAGTTTATTATTGTCAACTAATTTAAGTTGTGCATAACTAACAGCTTGTGTATTAACAACATTTATTGGTGGATAATCTGTTCTAACTCTAATACTCGTTGATTTGACATAAACAATTTTCCCGTCATTGTGTGGCCGGGTTTTTTTAGATAGCCTGATAAATCAACCTTGCCGTCTGTTGTACTTTCAGCTGATAAATCTCCTACTAATGTTCCAAATTTTGAATAAAAACTCATTTATTTATCGTTTGACAAAATTATATAGCATAAAACTATATAACAATAATGGCAAAATCATCAATATTAAATTTTGATACAGAACGTTTGGTGAAACATAAACATAACAATGAACTTCCAGATTGTCATTATCTTATTGTTGAAAGAACTGGATCGGGAAAAACAAACTTATTTATGAATTTACCTCTCGGAGATAATTTTAACTACGATCGCGTTTATATTTACACGATTAATCCGCAACAGGATAAGTACGAGCTACTTAACAATTATAATGACAAACTTCGTGATGATCTTGAAGCTGGCGAAGATTTTTTTTATTATCAAACAACCAGAAGAACTTGTTCCAGTTAATCAACTTGATTCATCCGAACACAAGATAGTTGTTTTTGATGATATTCCGCTAAACAACGAGGAAATGAATAAAATCAGACCGTATTTTTCACAGTCGCGAAATAAGAAATGTAATTCTATTTATCTCGCTCAGGGTTTTTATAATGTTGATCGATTTATTAGGCGAAATACTGGTTGTTTTATATTATTTCCAGGAATTGACAATGTTGATGTTAGAAATATCGCGAACGAGCAATGTGGTGATGTAACAAAAGATAAATTTATTGAACTATATCATCAAGCAACGGCAAATAAATATGACATTTTTTTTGTTTTATAAATTAACAAATGATACGAGTAAAATGTTTCGATGTTGTATTGAAAAATATGTACAATACTTTTTATAGAAAATAATATATAATTAATGGAAAGACAAGCAAAGTACAGAAAACATAGAAAGTCTTTAAAAAAACTTGCGCAGTCTCAGGCAAAATTTAAACAACAAGTACAGCAAGCACGACGTGGTCAAGTGGTTGCAACAGAAACAACAGCCGCCGCTCTCAAACCAGTTACTGAAGCTTTACTTGGAAAACAACCTGAAACTAAACCATTATCAGAAGAAGAACTTAAGCGGCTACAGGAAAAAGGTTTACTCGGACTAGTTAAAGAACAACAAGAAGCAGCTGCTGGAAGAATTATTGCTAGATCTGATACGGAGAAAAAAAGATTAGCTGAGTTACTTACAGCGCATATAGATAATCCTGTTAAAAGACAAACTGAATTAAGAAGGTTGTTTAATGATCCACTGGAACTTCAACGAAGATTAGCAGAAGCAACAGTAGTTGGACCGATTGAGAGAAGGTTAGAACAAGAAGAAGAACTTAGAAGAGAGAGAGAGAGAGAAAGTTAGAACAAGAAGAAGAAGAACTTAGAAGAGAGAGAGAAGAAAAAAAAGCTAAAAAAGAAGCATGGAAAAAAGAACATGGATTAGATGTTCAAGAAAAAGAAAGATTTGACATTAATTTAGAAAATATAAATGGAAAAATAACAGATGATGAGTAAAAAAATTTTGATGAAAAACATGGTTTTAAAGCTGTGAGAGTACGAGATGTTAAAAAAGATGATTACAAATCTAAAGAAAAAATTAAAGAGCTAGAAAAAATAAAAGAAGAAAGTAAGATACATCTTAACGATGTAAAACTAGAAAATGAAAACTACCACAGCAGTATTAACAGATATCGATATTGGATTATTGCTGATCTGTATATCAAAGTTATTAGTAGAATAAAAGAAAACCGATACGAAAATACTAACCATAATTTGAGTACCGAGGCAAAATATCTAGATGAAGAACGTATGAAAGCTGATAAAGTTGTTCCAAGGGATATGGATCCTATTGAAAGACAAACTGAATTAAATCGATTGGTTGATGATTATAAAGAACTTGATAGAAGGTTAGCTGAAAAAAAAGGAACTGGAGTTAGAATATTTTCATCAGTTACTGAAATGATAGGCAGATTAATGCTATTGATATGATCAAAAGAAGCTGGAAATGTTGGTGCTGAAATTGATAATGAAATTATTGACATACTTGATAATTTGAGATCAGAAAATTTATTAACATCTGACGAATATGAAACTTTACACCTTTATTTGATATCAAATCGCGGCGATTTAATTTTATAAAAATATAATAATAAATGTCAGCAACATTATTACTAGACTCTAGCCAATCTGATAAAGATAGCGCAAATTTTTCAGTAAAGTATATTCCGCCAATAGAACAAGATCGTGGAAAACAATATGAAATTGGACTTATTTCCTGCACTTGTTGGAATGCTATGGCTAATGTAAAAACTGGTGTCAATGATGAATTTGAATTTTCTATGTTTGATGCACGTTATATTCCATATCACACGCGGAAATCATTTAAAATTCCACAAGGAGCTTATAATATTACTGATCTAAATAAGACTATAAAGGAGCTTATAACAAAAGAGGGAGGTAAAGATGAAAGTTTCGAGTTAACAGCGAATTATAACACGTTAAGGGCTAGAATAACATTAAAAAATAATACGATAGTTCGTTTCTCACCAGAAAGTATCGCACAACTGATAGGATTTACTGGTAGTGGTTATGCTTCTCTTCCTAATCAAAATTTTGCGTATGACGGTGAAAAGCCAATAAATATAACTGATGTAAACACAATATTGGTAAATTGCTCTATTGCATCTGGATCTTATTCAGCTAAAGGCAGCAAAGGACAAACGATATACAGTTTTTCACCGGACGTTCCACCTGGTTATCTTATGCAAATTATTCCGCGTCATATTATTTATTATCCGCTAAATGTTGAAAGCCAAATAACAGAAGTAAATATGCAGTTGACAGATCAGTCTGGAAGACAGTTAGATTTTAATAATGAAATTGTTACTTATTACGTGCACTTGCGCAAGCAAGAGTAAACATATTTTGTAAGAAGAGCTATAAGATTTGACAACAAAATTATACAACCTCAGATATAATGAAACAGAAAAAAGTTTATAGAAGAAAAATAGTAGGAGGATTTTTGGGAAATATGTTTGTTAAAATTATACAAAATATTCCGGGAATAGCTCATAAAGTTGCACCAATTGCACTTGACGCATCAAAAGCTTTTGCAACTGGAACTGCATCTGCTGCTGGAACTGCCGTGAGGCAAAAAATAGCTGATAAAATAAAAGGCGATCCACAACGTGGTATACCAACAATCAAACAAGTTATTTCAGAAATCGCACCAACAAAAGAAACCCAACGAGCAATGATAACAACGACAAAAAACTTTTATCACCACGAGGAGAACAAATTATACAAAAATTAATATGTAAAGTAACAGCGCCGCAATAGCTTCGCTATCATTGATGACAAACTTTTGTATAACCTAATAAATAAAAAAATGTCTGTAAGAAATTATCTCGATTTAGCAGAAATTTATGACACAGACGACACAGTAACAAAATTCGAATACGTTGAATATCTTGATGAAAATTCTAACGAACCTAATAAAGCTGGCTACAGAACATTTAATACTCGAGACGAGGACGTATTTTCACTTCCTCATAAAGCAATGTTGGAAGTTCGTGGCCGGATTATGACAGTAGCTGTTCCACCTGCCGCAATTGCAGTTGAAGCAGAAGTAGCTCTTATAAATAATGGTTCGTGTTTATTTAAAAGTGCGAAATATCAGCTGGTCAATCAAACTGTCGAAGATATTTCAATTAACTTACAAGTTGCAAGTACAATCTTAAATATTATTTCATTTTCCGACGATTACTCCAGATCAACTGCAACTAATATGATGTGGTTTAAAGATACTGGAATTGCTACAGCGGGATCTGAAGAATTTATTCAAAAAGGTGTTTTGATACACGGAGCTGATGCCGCTGCAGATTTTCCAATTGTAAGAAGTTTTCTTATTGCTAATGCTGATGCTTTAGGTATAGCCGCACCAGCTCCAGCCGCGAACGCAGACGCTACAAGAGTTTCACTTACTGCTGCTTGCAATAATCTTGGTATAACCGCACCATTAGCAGCTGCGGATGGTGTTGCAATGTTAGATTTAGTTATTAACACAATTTAATTTCGACATAGACTTTACAATGAGGGTTATGCTAAGAGAAAGACACTTGCAGCAGGATCACGTCAAATTACAATGATGCTGCCACTAAGTACAATATTTGGCTTTTGCATGGACTATAATAAAGTATTTCGTGGAGTCAAACATACGCTTATTTTAGATCGATCAGATCAAAATGATTGTTTATTTCGACGTGGCGGGGTTGATGTACAATTTGTCATAAACAAACTTGCGCTGTGGATGCCAAGAATAACTCCGTCTATCACTAAAATGGCGGAATTAAATAATATGCTGGAAAAACACACAAACAGAATTTATTTTCAGCAACAGAGAATATATCAAAGAGCAGTTCCGAATACCACCGACTACACATGGCGAGTCACAACGACACCAAGTGAACAAAAGCCACGGCAATTATTTGTTGTATTTCAGAGACAAGCTCGACGTAACAACCAAGAACAAAATAATGCGATTCTTGACAATGCTGATGTTAGACGAATATACGCTAGAATAAATTCAAAGCAATATCCGGAGCGAGCGATAGAATGTAATTTTGCAGATGACGCTAATAAAAACATTACTAGACCGTACATGTATTTACTCGATTCAATGCAAAAATATCAAGATGTTGGAGATGGATCTCAGATATCAGTAGAGGAATTTCGTACACTTTATCCGATATTTTATTTTGATGTTAGTAAACATAGCGAGCGAGCTGTAGACAGCACAGCTGATATTGAAATTACTTGGACACTAGGAGCAGCTCCAGCTCCAGCAGCGCAGTTAAACGTGTATGCGTTAGTAATAAGCGATAAATTTGTTACAATTGACTATGTTGGAGGTAAAATGACAGTCCAAGTTTAAAGTGCTTTGCACTTTACTCAAAGTTCGAAGAACTTCAAGTTTAATCTATAATTGTTATATAAGATGACAAAATATATTGTAAAAGAAATACATTTGACTGATGGTCAAGTTAAAAAATTAGCAGCTGCTATTGCAAAACGGAGGCAGGTTTCATTAAAGGTTAACCCTAACGCAGCGGGTATTTTAACAAAATTAATGTTAACCAAAAAACAAGTAAATAAATACGATCGCAAAAAAACTTTTGTTTCAAATTTAAGAGCTGCACAAATAACTGCAATGGCAAAACATGGCGGCTTCTTCGGTCCGGCACTATCTGTAATAGCTAGAACATTACTACCTAAAATTTTGCCAGTGTTAGGTACATTAGGATTAGCTGCAGCGTCTGGAGCAGTATCTGGTGCAACGGAAAAGGCAGTTAAAGGTAGTGGTATTGTCCGCGGCAGTGGTATAAAGAAAATTTTCGTATGAATATTGATGGTAACAATTTTTTAGTTTAATGTTTCGTATGAATATCGATGGTAACAATTTTATGTGATTGATAAATATAATGCCTAAAAGAAAGACAACAACGAAAAGAAAGACAACGATGAAAAGAAAGACAAGGACGTAAAAAAGACACGACAGCGAAAAGGTGGATTTATTCCAATAGCCCCGTTGCTAGCGGGATTGGCGGGAAGTCTATTGCCAAATCTGTTAGGAGTACGACGAAGACTAATGTTGCCAGGAACAAGGAGATAAAATCTGCGTTAAGTAATTTCGATATACTTGATAAACTAAAAAAAGTAAAAAATTTCCACGGAGTTTATTCCAAAGATGAACTTACAGCGATTCCACCACAAGCGACATCGTGTGTTATAAATATACAAGATTTTAACGACGGATCTGGCACACATTGGGTAGCTGTTTATGATAACAATTATTTTGACTCGTTCGGAATTCCACCAAGTGATGCAGTAAAAAAGTAAATGAGCAGAGTACAAGATACGAAAAAAATAAATTATTCGTCTAATCAGATTCAACCAGTTGGCACTTCCGCTTGTGGATATTATTGCGTAATGTTCATCAAACAGATGACTAAAAATCCAGATTTTTTAAAGTTTATTTTGCAATTTGACAAACAACCTTCTCACGTTAATGATGAGATTGCATTTAATTTTTGTAAAGCTACCTAAAGCTTGCAATTAATTTTATCTAAATTACAAATATAACAATGTCAACATATTGTCTTAAGTGTAAAACTAAAACAGAATATAAAGACGAAAAAACAGAAAAAACAAAAAATAATAGAATAATGCTGAAAAGTATTTGTGCAATCTGCGGAAGAAAAAAAAGTATGTTTTTACCAAAAACAAAGTTGTCCGGAGCGGGTTACCCTCCTGACGTTGTCAGGGAGATTATTTTAGTAGACGACTAAATAAATAATGACATGCGACTGCGATTGCGATAGAGATATATGCCTCGAGCAAATTAAATTGTTACATATTGCCAGAAATGCAACAACAGAGAAATAATTGGAACAGGTATAGATATACATAAATTTATTGGAAAATTACCAAAATCAAAAGTCGGTTGGACATTGCCAGGCCATAAATACACTGGACCTTATAATCCTCTTGATAAACAACTTGACGAAAACGATAATCCACTGCCAGGACAAGAGCCTTACAATCAAGTTGATGCAATAGCAATGCGCCATGATATCTGCTATAGAGATATTGAACTTCCAGACAGCGAACAAAATAAACACAGCTGCGATAAAGTAATGTTAGACGAACTTCGTGAAATGAAACCTGTAAATATACGAGAACGTGTTGACCGAAGGTTTGTCCAGGGTTTTATTGGAGCAAAATATAAGTTAGGACTCGGAGAGTCTAGTCTCGGTAAAAAAGAATTATATGATGATCTTGCCGTAGAGCTACACGGACCTAAAAAAAAAGTTTCCGCGACGTAAAGTTGTCGCAAATGCCGTTGATGACATCTGGGCAATAGATTTAGTTGATATGTCAAATCTAGCTCAATTTAACGTTGGTGCCGATGGCACTCCAAAGAGATATATTTTTGATGTTGTAGATGTTTTTAGCAAATACGCGTTTAGTACACCCGTTTCGGATAAAACTGGGAAATCGATGACTGATGCGCTAAAACAAATAATAACAACTACAGAAAGAAAACCAAACAGAATCTGGACTGATCATGGAGCAGAGTTTTTTAATAAAAAGTTCGAGCAGTTTTTTTTTGAGCAAAATAACATTAAAAAATATGTTACTGGAAATGAGGGGAAAAGCGTCATCGTTGAGCGATTTAATTGCACGCTCAACGAAAAAATCCACAAATATTTGACAGCTAAAAATACGAATAAATATATTGACAATTTACAAAACATTGTTGACGAATATAATAACACAAAACACCGAACGATTAAAATGTCGCCAAACGACGCGATTGCAAATCCAATATTAGCGAACGAAAACATGTAACGGAGACATAAATTTAAAGTTGGCGATAAAGTTAGAATTTCTTTGACGAAAATAACATTTGAAAAAGGTTATACTCATAACTGGAGCGAAGAAGTCTTTGTTGTTGATAAAGTACTTTTGACAATACCAGTCACATACTCGCTGAAAGATTTATTTGGTGAGCCTATAACTGGTAGTTTTTATGAGCAAGAACTTCAGAAAACAGAACAAGATGTATTTGTTATTGAAACAGTTATTAAAAAGCGCGGCAACAAAAGTTTAGTCAAATGGCGTGGATATAGCGATAAATTTAACAGTTGGGTAGCAACTCGGTCGATATCATCGACTGCGATCGAATAATATTATTATAAATTTCCTCATATTTTATTAGTACTGACTTACATTTTACTGGTTTGCATAAAGAAATTAAATGTAATTTTCTCGCATCATCAACTGGCACTAGATTAAATATTTTAACAAAAATAAAATCGTATTTTATATTTCTTTGTTGTCCAGTTCTTTTTACGTTTAAAAAAGGCTTTATAAGTTGCCAAAATATTTGATGCTCGGCAACAGTAAAATTAAATTTTATTATTTTTTTAGCAATATGGTACTTAACATCATATCGCCCAGTTGTTGGTCTGCTTAAATTTTTTTTTACTAACAACAACATCATCTTCGTCGTCGTCAGAGTTATACAAAATATCTTTTTCAGTATAACCAGCAAATTTATCATTGGTAATATTTTCTAATGTAACATTTGAAACTGAAACAAAATCTCCCGAATATAGCTCAGCCAGTATCTCAATTAAGGTCATTATTATAATAATCTTTAATCTAATTAATAAATAATAAGATGTTCGGAGAAATAAAAAATCATCAGCGAGTTAATATACTATACTAAATAACAAAGAACTAGCTGAGGCAATTCGAGCTTGTTTGTTGGGACATAATTTTTATTTTGTTGATGTTATGATAACATTAGGTGATTCCGACAAATTTTTGTTAACAGCAGCGGACAAAATGAAACTTGATACAAATAAAATGATGACATTACGATTTAATTGCGACGATGTTATGGAATTTAGTCTTAACTGTCTTTCTCGGAATGATCTGGAAAATATTATTAGTTATCGTATCTAAAGATAAATCTATCAAATGTCAACATTGACGTTGCTGATTTAGTTCTGCCATCAGCGACAAATTTTATTGCACGTGCATTAATTTTATGATATTTTGCCGCAGATGTTATTGATTTAAATTTTATTTCTTCTCCAGTTTCAAGATTTATTGAAATTATTTGTTTGGTTGGATTTTTAAAATTATTACCATCAAAACCATCTCCACGTCTAGTGTTTTCTTTTGGCGTCACCAAATCTAAATTTTCCAAATGATTATCTGTTTTAATTTTATTAATATGGTCGATAACTAAACTATTAGGTATTACTCCATTAAAAGTTTCATAAACAAACCTATGTGCCATATAACAAACAAAATTAGTTTTTGCTCCACGCACCATCACATGTAAATAACCATCTTTATCTAAATTTCCAATACCTTTTTTTGTTCTTATATGTCGAATAATTCTCGTATTATCTGCTTCATATAGATCAAATCCTGGGTGAGGTTGAAATTCATTTTCTAATCCTAAATTTTCAATGCTATCATCTGCAATTGCGTCATTTGCTCTGTATACTCGTTGTCCTTCTGGAATATTGCCGCAAAATAAAGTATAAATAAAATCTTTTCTAAACATTTCAATTCTTTCTGTATCATCGCCTTTTACTGAAATTGACATGCCAGCTGGTGTTGGTATGCCAATAGATTTTTTAGTTGCAATATTGATAACAGAACCAAGTGCATTTGCAGCATATAACTTGTATTTCATATGTACATGATAAGTTTCTTACTCTTCCGCTGTCATTCTGATATATCTCAAAATTTCTGACAGTTATACTATAAGGTTGTTATATCTCTAATTAGAAAAAAATCAATTAAATATAAAATATTACTATATATATAATGTTAAAATTGCGAGATATTCTAAAAAGATCATTATCAAATCAGAAAAAATTGCTTCAGCATTTTCAGGTTATGACAATAGTTACAAACTTGATCAAAATGTTTAAGCAAATTTTAGCTCTACAAATTAATTTCATCTTATACAACCTGTTATTTCTCGATAACTTGCGGCTCATAAAAGTACCAAACTTATCGTCCAATATCGTATGATTTTACCAAAGTTACACGCAGTTGAGGATGTACTCGATATAATTTTTGAAACAAAAAGTTTTGACTGCGAAATTTCGGAACCATATTTAACAGCAAAATCGAGAAAAATATTAACTGGAACAAATATTGCCATGGTCGCCGATGAAATACATCAAGAAATAAACAAAAAATTAGAAGAATTTACTTTATCAGGATCAGGTTGGAAATTTGAAATGATAAAAGAAGTTTTATTTCACACAGCAAAATATAACGTACTTCGCGGCAGCGGCGCTGATGGCGCTGGCTACGTCGATCTCCTTCAAAAAATTAAAAAAAAAAAAATGCTTTATAAATGTCAAAAACGATGATGACAAATGTTTTCAGTGGTCTATTCTTTCTGCGATGTTTCCAAAAGAACAAAATGCTGATCGCGTTAACAAGTATTTTCCACACGAGGACGAATTAAATTTTTTAGGAATAACTTTTCCAGTAGCAGAAAATCATATACCAAAGTTTGAAAAACAAAACAGTATCTCAGTAAATGTTTTCGGACTAGACGAGAAAGAAAAAGTTTACCCGAGATATATCTCAGAAAATGCTACGCAAAATAAAATAAATTGATTATTTTATCGGGGACATTATTGTTGGATAAAAAACTTTAACGGATTAGTTGGCAGACAGTACAGTAAAAATAAAAATAAAAAATATTTCTGCTATAGATGTTTGCACGGTTTTTCTAACGATGGAAGACTACAGGAGCATCTCAAATACTGTGTCAATGTTCAAAGAATAAGTATGCCTAGCGAAAAAGAAACAAATATTAAAATTTAAAAATTATAATCATAAACTAAATATTCCTTTTGTTATTTACGCTGATTTCGAGTGTCTACTCGTTCCTGTGGTTGGAGCGGAAAATAATCCGAAAAAATCCAGTACTTGAAAAATACAACAACATATTCCTTGCGGAGTAGCTTATAAAGTAGTTTGTTGCGCTAACGATAAATTTTCAACTCCGATAAAGTTATATAGAGGTGAAAATCCTGCCGTGTGGTTACTAAAATGTTTAATAGACGAAGTTAATAAAATTTCTAACAGATTACTTAAATCAGCTCCGATGAGAATAACGTCTAAACAACAACTCGATTTCGATAAAGCAGTTAATTGTCATATTTGTGAAAAGTTGCTGGACGATTCCAAGGTTCGAGATCATTGTAATGTGACCGGTCAGTATCGTGGAGCAGCTCAAAAAAGTTGCAATATAAAATTTCATGCTCCAGATTTTATTCCTGTAGTTTTACATAACTTTCGTGGCTATGACAGTCATATCATTGTAGAAGCTTTTGGCGATGAAAATATTAAAGCTAAACTAAAATTAAGTAACGTAATTAAATGTATTCCAAATAATTTTGAAAAGTATATGTCAGTCACGCTCGGCAAATTACGCTTTATTGACAGTCTGCAATTTATGGCAGCATCATTAGATGAGCTTGTCAACAGCGCTACAAGCGCCGCAGTAGTTTCGCTAACCTAAAAAGTTGCTTCGGTGAAAACTATATCGATCTGACAAAAAAAGGTATATTTCCGTACGAATATCTCGACGATTGGAGCAGATTTGATGAAACTTCTCTACCTAGCAAAGATAAATTTTACTCGCAGCTCAAAAATGAAAATATAACAGACGACGAATACAAATATGCACAAGATATTTGGAATAAATTTAGTTGTAAAACATTTGGTGATTATCATGATCTATATTCGAAAATAGATGTATTATTGCTAGCAGATGTTTTTGAGAGTTTTCGTCAGGTTAGTCATACGAATTATGGATTAGACCCCTGTTGGTATTATTCTGCTCCAGGGCTGTCTTGGGACGGTCTACTAAAAACAAGCAAAATAGAACTAGATCTCCTGACAGATGTCGATATGTTTAACTTCATTGAAAAAGGTGTCAGAGACGGAATTAGCGTTATAACAAAAAAATATGCAGCAGCTAATAACAAGTACTTAAAAAATTATGATAAAAATCTCCCGTCGAGTTACATCATTTATCTAGATTGTGTGAATTTGTATGGCTGGGCCATGTCTGAGCCAATGCCACACGGTGAATTTCATTGGATAACTCCAGATCAATTTCTTAAAGAAACTGATAAAGATTTACCTAGAAAAATTAACATCGATTTTTCAGATATCTCATATTTTGTTGAAGTTGATCTAGATTATCCAAGTTCGCTACATGATCTACAGAACGACTACCCGTTTTGCGCAGTCAATGATGATTAATTATAGTTTATTATCGCCTGAACAACGAGCAACTACAACAGCAAAAACTTCGATTGTTAATAAGTTAGTTCCAAATTTGTTAGATAAAAGAAATCACGTTATGCATTGCAAAAATTTAAAACAAGCAGTAGATGCTGGTCTAATTCTGAGAAAGGTCCACCGCGTGCTAAAGTTTAATCAGTCGAAGTGGATGACAAATTATATTGATCTAAATACGAAACGTCGTGCTGTGGCTAAAACCGAATTTAAGAAAATTTTTTTCAAGCTAATGAACAACTCAGTATTCGGTAAGACGATGGAGAACATTCGAAAGAGGGTCTCTGTAGAAATTGTCAATAATATAAGTCGCAGAAATAAATTAGTTAACGATGATGGTTTTGTTAGTACGAAGATATTTACTGAAAATCTTGTTGCAATACAGCGACGAAAGACAAATTTAAAGTTAAATAAACCTATTTATGTTGGTGCAGCTGTACTTGATATATCGAAGTGGCTGATGTACGATTTTCACTATAATTTTACCAAAAAGCAATGGCCAGGTTCGGAGTTGCTATTTACTGATACAGACTCGCTAGTTTATAATATAAAATGTGAAGATGTCTATATGGATATTTACAATAATAAAAATCTATTCGATTTATCAGATTATCCAGCATATAGTGGATTTCAAGATAATACGAACAAAAAAGTTATTGGTAAAATGAAAGATGAATTTATGTTTGTGCTGGTGAGAGAGTTTGTTGGATTAAGAAGCAAAATGTATGTTGTTATATTAGATGACAATAAACTGACAAAGAAAGCTAAAGGTATTCCTCGAGGATATGTGAAAAAGATGATGAATTTTGACGATTTTAAAGCAGCGCTAAACAATAGCATCAGTTTTATCAAAACTAATGTCATAAGAACAAACCATCATAAACTTGAAACTGATACGATCATAAAACGTGGACTAAGTAATTTTGATGATAAAAGATATTGCAGTGACGGAATTAACACACTAGCGCTTGGACATTATAAAATAATTTTGTCTAAACATTAGAAATGTTTGAAAATTTAATATTAGCAGATGGAGTTAATAGCAAAATAAAAAAAATAATGGTTAATAACCAACAATTATCATTTGAATTTAACGATGAAATTTCAGGTATTTGTTTTAGTAAATTTGACAGAATCAAACTCTCCCTTATCAAATCAGATGACAGCAAATACTTTAGTTATCTCGAAAGTTTACGAGACGAGCTTGCATTAAAATATAACAATTTACATAATCCAATCAGTCGATGCCAGTATACAAAAATCAACATAGACCTAGATAGGTCGAAGGTTTACGTAAAAGGTAGTAAGTATCTTCTCAGTAAGATAGCGATGAAAGAATTATTTGAATGTCATCGTAAAGTATCTGGTAGAATTAAATTTTATCTATATAATCATGATAGCACGCTTTACCTAATATCAAACGTTGAGATATTATGTGTTGGCCAAGAAATATAACTCTGTATACCATATCTGATTTTAAAAAGGGAGATAATACTGTTCCAATCAAATATAGCATTATATACTGTTTCGTGTTATTTTGCTAATGAAATATAATAGATTTGTAAATCTGATAGTATTTTAATACCTATAAATCCTGGTATCATTTCTGTATTTGTTAAAATAACTAGAAATTCGTCCTACGTATATAACATATTTACTACAGATTCTCCCTTAAGTCTAATGCGTAATACAGAATATATTGATTATTTATCTGCAGTAATGCGTCATTCAGGCAGTATCCTTGGCAACGGCCGATCTTCTGTTAAAGATAATTGTGTTGTTCGTAATTCAGGCAAGCATTAGGATTTAGTTTTTCTGTACAATATAAAATCAAAAATTATGTTTTTTCTCTATTTACAATAATGTTTTCAGAATTAGATCTTTTAATTTAGCTTCGATTATATATATAACATCTGTGTAGTTCATTCAATCCACTCGTTAGTATCAATAAAAAACGGCGATCTTATATAGTTTCAGCCTAGCATTAGGATATTCGTTTTTCTGTACAATATAAAATAAAAAATTACGTTTTTTCTCTATTTACAATAATGTTTTCAGAATTAAATAATATAATGTAAAATTACGTGTTTTTCAAAATCAGAAAAGGAATGCTGTTTGGTAACTATATGATAACATTTTTAACATATATATGTAATGAATTCCGGTGGCCGATTGCTAACGCGTTGGATTTTCATGCTCGAGGTCCGTGGTTCGATTCTCGTGACCGACAAATTGTCGGGCGAAAGGCGATTTGATGCCAAAATTTATTATTTATTGGGCGTGAGCTAGCCCGTCTATTGTTTCAATAGAAAATTTGTACACTCCTCCCACCATGTCACTTGGTGGGTGCAATTTTGCACTCCCTGGGTGATTATGATGGGGGAGTGTGCAAAAATTTCTATTGAACGTAGAGAAGGCCCGTAGTATTGTCCTTAAGATAAGTTTATATGTAACTGTGCTGTCCTAGGATAAGTTCTTAGAATTAAGTTTATATGTAACTGTGCTGTCCTAGGATAAGTTCTTAGAATTAAGTTTATATGTGACCTCTGATCCTGCTAGGATGTTGTTTAGCAACCTAGAGGGTCACATGGGGTTAAAATGTGCTGTCCTAGGATAAGTTCTTAGAATTAAGTTTATATGTAACCTCTGATCCTGCTAGGATGTTCTTTGGCAACCTAGGGGATCGCATGGGGTTAAACTGTGCTGTCCTAGGATAAGTTTATATATAACCTCTGATCCTGCTAGGATGTCCTTTGGCAACCTAGGGGATCGCATGGGGTTAAACTGTGCTGTCCTAGGATAAGTTTATATATAACCTCTGATCCTGCTAGGATGTCCTTTGACAACCTAGGGGGTCGCATGGGGTTGTATAAAACTGTGTTGTCTGTTTCGTCTTTCGAATTTCCTCTGATCCTGCTAGGATGTCATTTGGCAACCTAGGGGATCACATGAGGATAAACTGTGCTCTGTCCTAGGATAAGTTTATGTAACCTCCGATCCTGCTAGGATGTCCTTTGACAACCTAGGGGGTCGCATGGGGTTAAACTGTGTTGTCTGTTTCGTCTTTCGAATTTCCTCTGATCCTGCTAGGATGTCATTTGGCAACCTAGGGGGTCGCATGCGGATTAATTCAAATGCCCCTGAACTTGCTAGGATGTTTGACAACCTAGGAGTTCACATGGGGTTGTGCTGTGATTATTATGATTTCGAAATATTTTTTTATTTTGTATAGCTTTAGTAATATCATTATCAAATAAAATATCAACCATATTGTCAATAAATGTCATCACATCATCTGCCCAACCCGCTATTCTCACATCATTTTCAGTCCCGAATAACCAAACTGACCCATATTTTGATGATATATGATATCCAACTTTTTTAATACAATCGCTTATTATTTTAGTTTTTATACCGGTATAACTTGAGGCTGCTCTAATCGAATTAAATCTCTTACAAAATTTATTTGTCAAATCAAATCTAACATATCGGGTTGACTTATAGTGATACATTATATATAATATTTCATTTGTTTAATATGAAATTTTGTCTAAACTATAAAAATAATAAGTATAGGGCTGTAATAGTAGTAGAATAAGGTAAGTTGTTCCTATCTCAGAGACCCCCTACCCCAACAAAACAAATTTTGTCAGAAATATGTTAGAAAAGCCTTATCATATGAAAGTTATCATTTTAAGCTTAAAAAAAAGGCTGCTGACAAAAATGTTAACGTATAACGTTTTTTTTGGGGGGGGATAGGGGCGTCTCTGAGAGGAACCTTACCTTATTCTACTACTACAGGCCATGTTAGTGATGTTTGCATATAACGCTCGAGGCGACAGACAAGGTTATGTCCACATAAAAAAGAAGCATGATGGAGTGCAAAAAAAAAAAAAAATTCATCATCCAGTTTTTCGAGTCTTTTATTTTCTATTTCAGTAGATTTTAGAATATAGTTCATATTAGAATAGAAATATGTTTTGGCCACTTGGGCCCACTCCATTATGCACAGTGGCGTTTGGAATTTTTTTTTTTTTTTATAGAATTCCGCAGCGAGTCCATCTCTCCCTGTTGATTTACCTTTCGCAAGCTGATTTATAGTGTTAATTATTTCTTCCATGGAGATGAATTTCATCACATACATCTTTATGTTCTGATATTCTCTCACATGTCACTTTGTGTAGCTATTTATCATGTTTTGGTCTATGTTCTGTGATGTGTATAAATCAGTGTAGTACTCCTTAATCCGCTCCATTATTTCCCGTTTTACTGTCAACAATTCATTATTTTTATCCCTTAATGTCTCAATATCCACCCCACCCCACCCCAATTTTCTTAATTCTTCTCTTACATAGACCTCTTGCTTTCTTATAGATGTTCGTAAACTTTCCCGCCCTTATTTCTCTCCTTTGTTTTCTTCTTCTACAATTTTATTTAGTCTTTCTTTTAGTTGCTTCTCTTTCTTCTGAGTTTACTACTTCTAACTGTTTTTTATTTCCTCCGTCTCCATTTTTTGTAACTCCACTCTTCTTTTTGAATACTCTCTTGCCTCTTTTATTCGCCCTTTTAAAACATCCCATTCTAAAATTGTCTTTATTCCCGATTTGATTAAATTTTGTTATATTTTTTATTGTCTCTAAAAACTCTTCTTCCTCTAGAATTTTGTTATTTAATTTCCAATTCCCTTTTCCCCATTTTAATCAATTTTTTATGATGATCTCTATTTCTATTAGTTTATGATTTGAGATCTTTACATCTGTAATTACTGCATTCCTATATAAACCTTTTTCGTAATTGGTTCCATAAAACTTATCTAGTCTACTAGCTGGTCCATTTTATATTCATATGTATATTCTGTTCTCAATATATTCATTCTTCTGTAGATATCATATAATTTATGTTTATTTAAAAGATTTACAATTTCCTGTCTAAAAATTATATCGTTGGATGTTAGTTTCCCTTTCCTATCTACTTCTTCCCCCACCCAATTAAAATCTCCCCCCCCCCCATAATTACATTTTCCATTGAGTATTCACTCAGACATTTATGTTTTCAATAAATTCTTGGTTTTTGTATTTATTTGCAGGGAAGTAAACATTTATTATATGGATTTTTTCTACTACTGTATGTAATAATCTCCCAACAAAACAACCCCCCTCGTAAATCCTTTCCCAATTCATATCCCTCTTATTTTTTATTATTGTTGCTACTCCCCCCTTTGTGTCATCTTGTTTATGGTTATTTAAGATTACTATTGCATTTAAATTGTCCTCTAAGAGTGAAATTAATTCTTCAGAGAATCCAGTATGTGTTTCCTGTATCAAAATAATATCGTATTTAATTTCTTTACTTAATCTCAGAATTTTATTCCTATTTAACCCATTTGTTTTTATCGAAGCTATATGGAAGTTTTTTCCCTCCATTTGTTTTCTCTCCAGGTTGCCGTATCCAGTCTATTTTTAATGTCTACATTTAAGGTTGATTGTCTTATCTAGATTTGCATTTAATTTTTGTATTATCACTTCCTAGAGTTTTGGGGGCACCGGCCCCCCACTATCTTCCAGGCTTGAAGTTTCGTTTATATCCGTTTTCTTTTGTCATGTCTCTGTAATTTCTGTGCCCGTCTTATTTTCTCTGTCCGTGTCCATAGTCTCGTCCTTATTTCCGTTTGTTCTTCCATTTCATTCTGTTTCACTGTCCTGTTGTTGTCTCGCTTGTGTTCTTTTCTCCCTTCTTTTTCTTAACTTTCATTTTCATTTTCTCCGCATTCGGTATGATTGTTTTTTTTTCCTCTGGCAGTGTGTCACTACCTGACAAGGATGAGGATATTTATAGGGACTGAGCTATTTTTTTGTTTTTATTTTTGTCCTCAGTTTTGGCACCGGTGTCGATATCATTGGCTTAATGCCAAGGAGCTCTACCGTGCCGATCTCTTCTCCAACTTCTCGCTCTATGGAATCTCCCTGTTCCCCCTCTGATAATACAAAAAAAAAAAATCTATTCCTGTCTAGTACGTTGTCTTCTCTAATTGGAGTTAGTACTCTCCCCGTTTTGTTCGGGCTCAGATACTTTTCCCAATTCATGCTTTTCACTGAGTTTTCTTCTGACAGTACTGTCTCATCTATGTTGGGCGTTTCTGTATTGTCTTTATCGTCTGTCCTTTCTTTGTCCTCATTGTCATTGTTTGGCTGTCTTTTGTTTTGTCTCAGAGTTCCGTCCCTTCTGAGTTATTTGCTATGTTCTGCAACTCACTTTCTTTCCTAACTTCCCCAATCAATTTTGCAATTGCCGTTTGCATCTCTTTTTCTATGTTGTCTATGTTTACTGTTTTACTTGAGGCTTTTGATGCATATATTGGTACTGCCGGCTGATTTTGGCAATCCTTTAAGCTATGGCCTACTTCTTTACATTGAAGACAGGTTCTGTCTTTCTCACATCCCCTGTACCATGTTTTAAGCAGAAAACCCATGACATAAAAATGCGATGGGATTTTCTGAGCATCCTTTTTGAGCACTGATATTATTCTCACACCTGACTTGATGTTCCTGAAGCCCCAAACAGAGGCCATCTTTTGTGATCTAACTTCTTGTTTTTAGTTTCATTTCTATTTTGTCTACGATCTCTTGGTTCTTTTTTCTTTTTTGGGACACCAGACATATGCCCCCCCCCCATTTACCCCAAAAAACAAAAAGGTTTTTATGTTTAAGTGTGTTCCCCTCAGGAGTGTTGCAAGTGTATCTATTTTAAAACAGAATTTTGATCCCAATTTTGTGTGGGGTATTTTATTTTTTTCCTACTAAAAAATGAGTTTCCCTCTCTGGTTTAAAACGCCAGTTTGGAAAACATCATCTTTTTATCTCCAGTGACCTTTGCCAAAGGGTCCCTATGTCCTGTGTATGTTATCTGTGTAATGCTATAGTGTATGTATGCTATAGATGTTTTTGTAAGGACGGCATTATAATCACATTCTTTCAGAGTTTTTCTATTGAAGGAAAAAAATTATTTTCCAAGACGAAATTTATATTTAGATCATTTGCAAATTTTATCATTTTGTATAAGAAACGGTGTACCAATTTTAGATTTATATTTGAAAACAAAGCCTGGTGTTTTAAATGTGTAGAATTGTGTATAGTTTCTTATTTTGATTGAAATAAATAATGGAGGTTGGTAATAAGACCAGTCTATAAGGAACCACATGTTTTTATTTATTTAAATAACATGCTTCTCTTAACCAGACATAGCCTTATTCCAATACAAATCCACCATTTAAAAACCCAAATATAAAGGTCCGAAAGGGATTGCATATTTATGAGTTTTTGTTAGTCACTTTTCTGATTTTATTATCTGGAATCCATTTACGTGAAGGAAAGAAGCCCCTTGTGTTTGTGTTTGCTTGTCCATTTTCTGCACATGTCTTTTTCGGAGGCTCTTCCACCGACCTTCCCACTTCGCGTGGCGCCTTGTGGTATAGCCCGGTGGCGTTTCTGTCTCCTACGTCATCGATGTGCAGATAACCCTGTCCAATTTTAAATTTAAGAGAAACTTGCTTGTCTAATTATATTAGTACAGGATTCCAGTTCTATAGTGTTGATTAGTAGGAAAATAAAAAAAATAAAAAATAAAATAAAAAGTTGAACATTTTAAAGAGGACAGGTCATTTACGTATCATGATAACCTGTCCACATTCCCTCATAGTGTCTATTATATAATTAGTTTGTCCGAAGAAAGTTTTTTTTATCTAATTTCACGTCCAGATATAAGATTCGGTTTTGCTGATATTTAATTGTTTTAGTTTTAGTTATCGAAGCAATAATATTGTCTCTTATCCTTTTTTTATTTTTACATTCTATCATAACATGTGTTTTTGTAAAGTTGTACGCTTTACATAGGGGACACTGTGGAATAACTTTTATCATACCCTTTCTTTTTGCTACTTCACCAGTGAGCCAGACATCGTGTAAATACTTAAAAATGATACTCTGAATTTTTTATGATTTTATGTTTGCCCAGTTTGTCCAAGAAGTGTTCCAATCCACCCCCCAGTTTTCCCTTTCTACTTTACATCTTTGATCTTTGGTATAGAAGTCCCTTATTAGATTCTGTGTTTTTATCCCCTTCCCAAATTTCTTTATTATCCCTGAATTTAAAAACCAACTCTTTTATATATTTAAAT
>JAECUM010010651.1:0-59066 GCA_016617855.1 Megalonaias nervosa
CTCGTATCGTCTACAACTGTACCAATCTCGGGAGATTACGGAGAAGTTTGTTGATACCAGGGTCAAAGAGTGTGACTCATTATGAATTATCCTAATTACTTATTTAAAATATGTAGAAACAGTATGGGGATTTAGGAAATATAAGAGAACGAAAACCTTTAAAATATACCATATCCCCAAATCTTTTAGGAGTGTGACCTTGGCCGCAAGAAATACGGACTTGAACACAACACCAAAGGGTAAGATCACAATCCAGAAAAAAATGGTCTAGAACTTGCTCAAATTTCAGCATCCAGAAAGACCCACATGACATATCACAGGTCAGACAGCACTTGTAGACAAATAGAGAACCTGACCTAAATCAAATATCCTTTTCAACATCCACACAGACCCACATGACACACCACAGGCCAGACATAGCATTTGCATAAGAACAGAGGAATCTGGCCTAAATCAATGATCATCATAGACATGGCTATACCAGAAGAATCCAGTGTCGCAAGAACACTAATAAATCACTATATACCGTAACGTGGCTAGAGAAATCAAAACAGTCTGGAAAACGCAAACATAAGTCATACCAACAGTGTTAGAAGCACAAGGAATTATAAGAAATATACCACGTAAATTAGGATAAAACCTACAGGGGCAAGAAACATCATTAAAGACAGGCCTACTTCAGACAACGGTACTCCTCTAATTAACAAGAATTCTAAAGAAGGTCATTGAAATGCAACGACACCTGAAATGCCCCTATCCGAGAGAACAGTAAACCAGCCACAATACCCATTACGAGTTTGTGGAAGAGAAATAATAATAATAATAATAATAATAATAATAATAATATTAAACAACAGTAGTGTTCATGTGACTAAAGTGATGACTCATGGATCTTTTAAACCCGATATTCTTGACCTTACCTAGTCCATATATATATATATATATATATATATATATATATATATATATATATATATATATATATATATATATTGGTCTATGTTATCTTAAAACAAAACAAACTAAATGTGTCATGCCAAAACACATACTAAAGGATAGACAGACTGTCACGCGATTCCACCCGTCTTATTTTGCTTCAAAACACTGGGAACATTACATGTCTGTAGATAATGTAATTAGCCACGGGATATTTAGTTTAAATCTGTCATATATATATATATATATATATATATATATATATATATATATATATATATATATATATATATATATATATATATATATAGTGATGACCATGGCAAATTTGTTAGTTAGAAATTAGTTATTGTACAGGTTCAATAAAAACAACAACACGTGCCATTTTTTATAAATTTTTCATATTATCTGCCTACTGGCATGTGGCCTGTAATGTCGGAAACTGAGCAAATTGGCAGTGAAGAACACGTTGGTCTAATATGACTTTAAAGTAATACCCACCTCTCGTGCTGAGTCTTCTTCTTTCTGCGGGCCTCCATGGGGTTAACTGCAACAAGGGTTTCTAGCAGGCAAGCAAATTTAACCTAGATACAGTTCTGTAGTCCGAACTGACACGTGGGTAGAATGAACCAAGTACTAGCACATCATTGCAAATATGAAGGATAGAAATGAATCTCACAGCTGTATACTGACATTTTTGAACTGGTTCGATAATTTTCCATATTTGATTCATATCAAAGACCAGAAGGAAGATATGGATCAACGCACTTTCATAGTGTACCAACACTCGTCGTCCTGAATATCAATCCAGCAGTAGGATTTGAATGTCAAATCCATGTTAATGCAGCAATAAAAAGCAATTTATGACTGGCACTCATTATGCACTATGGACTTGCATTGCAACGCCTGTCTAACGCGCCCTGTTCAATATTGGTATTCACACATGCGGATCATTGTCATCCCGGTTATTCGTCCGATACAGATTTTAATAAAATCATTAATACTTTAAATTTACATGCTGCAGTACAATTTTATTTTTCATTACAGTCTTTTCAACAATAATTTATTGATGCAGAAGCTAGATGCACGTACTATTAACAGTACAATGTGTATTTTGATAGTAATTCACGTTACTTTGTAGTTTATTTATTTTTGTGTAGGGGAGGGGGTAAAACATTGATCTTTCCATAAGAACTTGTAAATTTGAACAAAACTTTACTTACCCCCTCCACACTCCAAAAACAACAAAGAAAAATATACTCATGTAAGGTAGATTAAATGATTATTATCAAAGAAAGTTGTTCACTCAGGTAGGTACGTGTTGCCATGGGTCATTTCACCTCAGTCCAAAACATGACCATTATTCTCCATGATGAAATAGCCATATTGTTCCAAATTAACCGTGTTTGCTTGTTATTTTATTTACAATCATATTCTTCTGTGTATTTTTTTTTAATAAAAAGGGAATCTCTCCATTCCTCTTGTATAATGTAGCAGGAACCATAAGTAGGATCGTTCAGGCAAATAGTTGTCAGACATCCGCTTCGGTTGATGGTCACCCGATTTTGACAGCAACTGCTCGTAACAAACAGACGTTCAGAGTGATGTTTCTATCATCATATAATGTATTATCATCGATTTAGGGTGTCCTGTTAAAATGCAATAAATTATATTCGTTTTGTTTGTTTGTCTTTGTCGGGTTTAACGGCACTTTTAACACAAATTATTGGATGAATCATGCTCAGGAAAT
Source organism: Megalonaias nervosa (assembly GCA_016617855.1). Lineage (NCBI taxonomy): Eukaryota > Metazoa > Mollusca > Bivalvia > Unionida > Unionidae > Megalonaias > Megalonaias nervosa. The sequence goes on from JAECUM010010651.1 coordinate 2,687, forward strand.
GGGAGCTTAGTGCCTTTCCCAATGACATACCGAAGCAGCCGACTCTGGCTGGCCTGGGCGGATATTGAACGCGACTCTTAAATTACTAGTCCGACGCTATACCAGCTGAGCTATCATGACTCTTTTCAAAGTTTTGTATTAGCTAAATGTCATGTGTATCCTCGTGTTTGAAGACCATTACTGAACATGGTACAAAAGTCCTGCACTCAGTTTTTGTCGATAACGTATAGCAATCGTCAATCCTTACACTGTACACGGTTCGTTTAGTTTGGGATTAACTTGCATTCGTATTCAAATATTACTGCCGGATTCATTTTCAGAAGGCAGAAAAGCTCGCTGTTCACGCTGTGTATCATGATTTTTATTTGTCAATATTCATGTTCCATATTTGCTATTCATTTAAGATAAGCCAAGTTGAAGATGTACCTCACAATCGCATATCTTTAAGACAAGCCAGGTGTAAAATCTGTGTCACAGTAGCCTATCTTTAATACAAGCGAGGTGGAAGATGTATGTCACAGGAGCCTATCTTTAAGATAATTTATATGGAAGATGTCACAGTAGCCTATCCTTAAGATAAGACGGTGGAAGATTATGTCACAGTAGCCTATTCTGAGTGTGGCGGCTCGATTCTTCTCCTCGAGATGCATGCATCAAATTCAGCTACTATAAATGAATTGTCTTGAATTAACTTAGAAAGTGACCGAAACAAAAAGTTGCAAATATAAAGTCCATGATTGTACGAGCAACTGTAACACCGAAGCTAAAATCAACAGAAAAAGAGCAGTCAATGAAGCGTAAACATAGGCAGCAGTGTCCTGATTTTGGCATGTATATCCGGATGTAAGGAAAACAATGCCACCCCAACATAGTATCCCTAAATCCATACTTCGCTATAACCGAGGTAAAATATAGAAAATAACTGAAGGGACCTTGTAATGTGCTTCAAAATATGCTGTATTCCATTACATTTGGATATAGATCGTAGGGAGTTTTTGTGCCGAAACGAAACTGGTAATACACAGACGGACGCACATCATATCATCATATACTCCGCCTTATAATATGCATGTAAATATGATTTCAAATGTGTAAGGTTGAATCCAACACACAAACACCCCACCCCACCCCCACACATTTATACAAATGATTTTGTAAGGTAACAATGATGAATTTAATTTTAATCCTCGTTCGCTGTTTACATAAATACCAATAATAACTCAGAATAACAATATCCCCTTCAACAAGCTGCCGCAAAACATCGAATTGAGAAGCTACATCTTAACCCTAAAAAGAGAAAGTTTAATGAATAATCAGGCACAAGATGCAAACAAAAATCTGGCTAAAAAAACATGCCTAATCTTATATATAATTTAGGCGTAAATAATTACTACCGTTAAATAAATTAAAAGATTGCTCCACACACATTGTACTGGTTCAGCTTTGAAATAATGGAATTACTGACATGTTAATTACACTGGGAATACAAAATGTTAGGGACCTACCATTTAATTTTGTTTTGGCCGGTAGATGTTGGTGGGACTTTTCAAGCCGAGATATTTTTTGACCTTAAGATAATTTATTATTTTCAACTATATATATATATATATATATATATATATATATATATATATATATATATATATATAATAGGTCTTGTATCCTATAAATCATAGAATCAAGAATATTTTTTAAAGTATTGAGAGTCGGCTTTCAAAAAAGTTAATCCCCCCTAGGTAATAAATGGTTGGTCACTTACAACCATGTTGAACCCAATGCACCCTGAACCGCGTGTGAACCATACCTGTCAAACGTGCATTTTGTACAAAAATCACTCTCACACGCACGTTCTGAAATTTCTCACGCGCTATTGATAATATTAAATCTTAAAACTATAGAATGAGTATTGCTTCATACACGTGTTTTAAACATATTTACCATAAATTTTAGGTCTGGGAGCAACAAATGATGTTAAATATTGTTATTCAAAAACAAGCCAGGAGAAGTATTAAATTGGTTTCTGATGTAAATATATTGCATTGACTTCAGAGGGGCTTCTTTCTCACCCACCCCTCACCCACCTCCGGCGACCAATATCTCACTTCCAACATTTAAGGACCCTTAGCAGCTCTGAGGGTATATGAAATTCAAGACGGCAATTACACCCTCGTACACTATAAACACATAATTGATTTATTACCTTATTTGACGAAGAAATAACACGTACAATAATCAAAGCACGCTAGCTGTAGCAGATACCTCCCTGGAGCCGAACATAAACATCCTCTCCCGTCGAAAAACCAATTAGTAAGAATCAAAATCTAGCCTTCTTTTGGTAGATAATTTCCAAAAGTAAACAAGCTACACTGTCAGTGCCAGATTAAGGGCTTCCAGGGCCCTAAGCACTGAAAATGTTGTGGTGCGCCCCACCCCCTTCCTACAAAATGTGACACTAAAGCAGAAACAATATTAAAAGCAAACAAGGTGGGAAAATACCAGTGTTGCCATCATTCCAAATCAAAATACTTGTACATGCAGATTGAAATGGTCATATATATTCATTCAATATTATCATCAACAATTTCCCTGTTGGACTGGTGCCCTAAGCACGTGCTTAGTGTGCTTCATGGGTAATCCGTCACTGTACACAGTAACTTATTTCCATATATAATGAACCAATTTCATATATTAGAGTTATAAATTAAATATTTGCATGGAGTCCTTGGACATTTAGACGTTACTTTAAAGGAGCAACTTAATCGGCGATGAAGTTAATGTGAACTAGAAACGAGGCTGGCAATCAATATATTTATTTATAATTTAATTTGAAATAATAGAACAGCTATGGTTGACCATGTTGCCCAGTAATGAAGCGCTTTTATTTCGTGTGCACACACACATCTGCATAAATATATTATGCAACACACATGTACAAAGTAAGCTGAAACAATAAGAAGAAAAAATGTACAAGATATTCAACATGCAACAACTATACACTGCTAATTTTCACGATATGCTCCAAAACATTCATCACTGCCAATTTCTTTTAGGCACGGCCTTTAATATACTCTCTCTCTCTCTCTCTCTCTCTCACACACACACACACACACACACACACACGCACACACATATATGTGAGTAACAAAATATGCATATATTTATATGCATTAAAAACAGTTGAAAGAAGTGCAAATCGGAGTCTCTAAATGGGACCGATGCCAGCCGAAAAGAATTTCCTGGAATTCAAGACAAGACATTTTCTTATCCTTTCTAACTACCAAGTGTTGAAGCCGTCTCCGATATTCTTGAGCAACGAATATTATCAAAACCATTTGTTGATATGACCATCCATTCAGGAAATGTGGTGACAAGACTTTCAATATCTTCGTTGTGACATTCATGGTGGCCATATTGAATGTTAGATCAACACCATTTTCATTTAGTACCAGCTACATTATATAAAATGTATTGGTGAAAACTCCATGTTGATATGATTTTCCACTAGGAGGAGCAATGACAAGATTTCCAAGATGGACACTGTAGAGGCCATATCGGATATCATATTTGCACAATTTATATTAAACATCGACTAGACATCATTAGAAAACTTCCGGTGTTCCGCATGCGGATGTAACTTTACACTCAGGAGTAGCTATAACAAGATTTTTAAGATGGTTGGAGTGTTGGCTGTATTGGATGTCAGATTTGCACAATTTTCATTCAGGACCAACTAGACACTGTTAAGTCCTTTAGTAAAAAAACATAGCCCTGCTGATATATCTACTTAGGCGAAGTAGCGATAACAACGTTTTCAAAAAGGCCATTGTGGTGGCCATGCTGGATGTCCCGGTGGTACCATCTTCATTCAGGGCAAACTAGACATCTTAAGACGTGAAAACGCCATGCCAATATGATTTTCCATGTTCGGGTAGCAGTAAACGAGATTTTCAAGCTGGCTGCCCTGTCGACCCCTTTTGATATCAGATCTGCACCATTTTCATTTGGACCAACTTGACATCGTAAGGTCTCTTTTTGTGAAATCCCCGTTCATATGCTCATCCACTCAAAAGAAGTGGCAATAAATAAGATTTTCAATATAACCGATATGAGGCCAAGAACCATTTTCATCAAGGACTAACCAGACATGATAAGAAATCTTATAATGAAAACCCCATGTCAAAATAAATATCCATTCAGTTCGAGTAGCAATTAAAAAAAAAAATGTTCAAAATTGCTGTCATAGCAGTCATGCTATACCGAATCATTAACCTGCCGAGTAAACCTAGATCTAGTCTACAAACAATAATTTGAAATTTATTAAATTAACGAAATCGAAGTTAATAATGATCCTTATGCATATTGGATTTTTACTGGGTTCATTTTAGTATTTCACAACTTTAATGTATGATCTGACACACATTCCTATATTGACCCCTTTTACTAGAGTTTATATATTACTTACATTCACTGTACTACACTCACATTGTCAATGTAACTAAAAGGTGTCAATGTGACATTCGAAAGTGAGGCAGTTTTTTATCATTAGGGTGGATGGTGGGTAAATTAGTTGTGTTATGGAAACAAGTTACTGAAGCTGCCTTTTGTGTCAGTGTGACAGGTATAGTTCATCTATTGGTCTGTAAAGTTAAGCTATCTCTGACGGAGAAAGTTCCTCTTTCAGAAGAGATGCATGTTACATACCTTTTCAATAAGGTCAGGGGTTATTCAATTTAAAACTTGCTTGCAAAGGCAGGCGAAGGTTTGGTCCATGGGTCACATCAAAAGGAACAGATTCTTTTGATTCCCTCTTCATCACAGACCTCTCACATACGCAAACTGTCTTTTGATCTTGGAGAGTTGAGCAATGGCTAATGCAGATATTGTTTTTAACGTGTGAACAGCAATTTCCAAGCCTAATGTATTCAAGCTGCCTTTCAACGAGCCTGTCCTCTATTTTACATTCATATGCAAACGGTCAATCAGTTGTGAAATAATTTTTTGTCATGGTGCACAATACAAACTTAGATCAGTGATTATTTCTCGTCAGCAACGATTTAATTTATAGGATGGATTAAAGTGAGCCGGATATGATAATCTTTTGTGGTACATAAATCTTTGAGAAAACAACATATACATGTATTTTATGATTTTGTTGTCTAGTGCATATAAAACATTCTTGATAATGTAATAATAATAGATAGTTGGTGCATGGTATTTGTTCATGAACCAATTTTGAAAGGTGAACCTTTGCCTTTTCCCATATGTGGCAAATTATCAAGGTAATAATAATAATAATATATATATATATATATATATATATATATATATATATATATATATATATATATATATATATATAATGTAATATGATACAGTAGTGATTTTTATTTCTTACCGTCGTTCTTATTTTATAGTCAAAAATGGCGAAAACAGCAGTTTTTTGTTTTTTTTTGGTTGTAGTTGCTGTGGCATTTGTTCCTTCATGTGCTTCTTCCACATTTAGCTGCAGTCATCCAAGTATTCTTCTTGATTTGGATCTGCACTTAAAAATGCCCAAAATGCGATCACAAACATTAGAAAAATAAATTACTATAAAGACAGCAATCAAAATCTGAATGTTGGTTCTGTAACAAAAAAACATACAATATCACTTTTGTGATACTGTGCAGTAGGCCCATGTGTTGTTTCATTATTTTTGTAAATCAGGGATGAGCTACAACTAGCACATACATGAAAGTTTGCATGTGTTTGGCTACAAAAAGTGTTGCTGTATAAAAAAATCAAACATATTCTTGACTAAACTAGTAGTTATGGGGAATTTCAAAGATATAGATATCTGGTTTAAATTTAGTCTTTGATTGAACACAGGTCTGTTTAGGAACAAACCATTTCATTATATCATGTGTACATGTGCTGCAGTTGATGCCATAACTGTAACAAATACTCTTGCATACACTTCAATTTCTTGCTAATTTACTGGTCCAAAATTGGACTTGATCAAACCTTGTCCTTTGACAGGAATCAGTACTTGAGGAATGAGGTTATTACATGGAAATGAAGGATGGTGCTGATATTCCAAGTACCAAAATCCATTAACTATAGCTATCTATTAATGGACAAGAATTCATGTTCTGGAATTGAGAATCTGAGTACCAATGCTCATTACCGTCTATTAATATACAAAATGTCCATTTTGAAACTACTCTGACATTTATAAGAGAGAAACTGTCTATCTGATTTACCAAGTAATAAGAAAGATTTTGATCATATGTGACTATATTCTAATTTTGATCAAAGTCATATTAGTGGTAACAAGCTCATTCGGGGGCCCCGAGTGGCCGAGTAGTCTAAAGTGCTCACTGTTACGGATCACTGCCATCTCACCTCTGTCTGCGTGGGTTCGAGTCTCGGGTTCGGCCTATGTGGGTATGTGAGAAAGCTTGCCAGTAGCTTCTCGTGGGTCGGTGGTTCTTTCCGGGGTTTACCTGGGTTCTTCCTCCACCATTAATACTGGCCGCCATGTATAGCCTATATTGTGCTGAAAAATGGTGTTAAAACCTACAACAACAACAAGAACAAGCTCATTCAATCAAATGCAAGATCACCTCATTAATAAGTGTGGATCTCATTAGTGATATTCTTCCAAGATCTTGTTGATATCAGCCAATATTCCCCATTTGATCAAAACTGGATCAGAAATATGGCTCCCAGAATGGTAACAAGCTCTGCTGATCAGATTCATTATCATCTAATTAACAACAGCTTGTCTTGCACATTATCACACTGATCCAAGATATTCATATATTCAAAGTTTAATAAAAACTGTATAAGAAATATTAACACCCCAGTGGTAGCAAGCCCAGCCAATGTGTCAATTAATATGTATCAATCTTCCCCATTAGAAAACTCATCCAAGATATTGATAATTTAAGCATATATTCCAAGTTTCATCAAAATCAGCCCAAAAAGTTTGGTTTCCAGAGTTTTAACAAGCTCAGCCAAAATATGCAAAATCACCTCATTATTCTGCATCAATCTTGCTCATATCTTAACTCATTTGAAATATGGAAAATATAAACCTATATTCCAAATTTGATAAAAATGGAATCTAAAAGATAGTCTCCAGCATGGTTGTTGTTGTTGTTGGGTTTAACATCATATTTCAGCACAAGATAGGCTATACATGGCGGCCAGTATCAGTGGTAGAGGAAGAACCCGGGAAAACCCCAGAAGAACCACCGACCCACGAGAAGCTACTGGCAAGCTTTCTCACGTATCCACAATGGCCAAACCCGAGACTCGAACCCACGCAGACAGAGGTGAGATGGCAATGATATATAATGGTGAGCGCTTTAGACCACTTGACCACTCGGGGGCCCCTCCAATATGGTAACAAGCAAATGTTGATGGGCAAATGGCAGATGATAGATAAATGGCCATACTCTCAAGGTTACTTGCTCTTTTGGTCATGTCGGCTAAAACTTGTATATTGCATTTTTAGGATTTTACTAGAGCTGGGTACCACACAAAATCTCGAACAGCACTATACCATGGTTATGCCATCTCTCACATAGCTGAAAAACATCCTACTCTGATTTACCAGAAGATAACACAATGTTATATCCATAATATTGTTATATTTTTTAAATTACTGACATACAAAGAAAATTAAAATATCCTAGCTCAAAAGAACATTTCAGGATCCCCCAATTACATGGCCAATACCTTATAGCAGATGAATTTGCCATGTGGATCTTAATAGTTGTCTTCTAAAAACTGTAATTAAAGTAGAATGATTAAGTTGACACCCTGTCATATATATGTTGATATTAGAGAGCTTGAAAATTAAAATACGAAGTACTGACATTGAAGTTTATAATTTACTAGCTGTGCTATTATTGTAATAGAAAGGGACACTTTGAATTGGTTATCAACACCACGTTAAGACATTTATCAGAGAGGGCAAGTAACAATGATTTAACAAATGAGAAAATATTTAGTGGACTAGAGAAAATATGTAAAATTTAAACAGAAAACAACCAGTTTCATGAAAATCTTTGGATGATTCTCAGTCTTACACAGAATACATGTACTTATAAAAAATTAAATTTTTTTTGCCTTCTATAAATCCAAAATTTTTCTGAAAGTTGGATTTGGTCCAAATATCTTTCACAACATCCCTTTTGACTACCATGATGGCATATATGACATGTTATACATGTGATTCAACGTTTATAGATATAACTGCATTTGTTACAGTATAAATTTGTGATAAATACAACTATTTTGTAAAAACGTTCATAAATTTTGGAATTATTTTTTGAAGAAAAAAAAACAAACTTAAAATGTCATTAAATTCATAGCAAACTTACTCAGGAATTTCTGTACATTCCTCACTGATGGAAACCAGTACTGTGAAAAAGTACTGTGGTACATACCACTGGAAAAAAATATAATGTAAACTGGTAATACTGCGCTCATATAGATTTTACCCCTTGTTGTAACCTTTACTTTTGTTTGGTATGCCTTTCTGGGGAAACCAAAAATTACTTGACACTATATAGCCAGGACTGTGCTGACATGACATCCACTGTTATACTTTGGCTGTAACGTACGTCTCTGCACTGGTAGACCGAGCTAATTAAGCTGATATCATAGCCTAACCCACTTTTGTATTGGGTATGTTGATGCTGTCATGCAGTCACATTACCCATCTTACATACTATTTGCTTTCTAAAATTTAATAATAATATGGTTTAACGAAAGTCATTCAATCCCGATTATCGACTGCTCCGCATCTTAGCTGATATAATGAAATTTCCAGATGAAAAATATTGATCGCTATGGTCTTTTAGAATGGTGGCAAGGTACTAAAGTGGGTTACACATGTCGGGTCTCATTACAATGCAGGGTAGTACCAATGTTTTTCTTCAACATGCACATACTTTCATTGTGACATCCCAGCAAACATTCTGTTTGTATTAGATCACAACTTTTAGGCTGACCTCCAAAAAATGTCCATCTATTATTTTTAACATGGAGTTTTGCCATAGGTGTTTGTTGTGGTGTGTAAACTATGACCTTCAATTGGAATACTGATATACTTGGATCCAAATAAAGTGATTAATTGCCATTTAAAGGTATGCAGAATAAAATTCTAAAAAAAACTACACCCATTATTGAAAGTCAGTCCTGAATGCCGACTTTAATGACCTGTATGGCTTTTACTATAGACAAACACTAAAACTGCAAAACTGAAATATTCACTTAACTTTTCATGTAATGTATGGTGTCTTTTCCCTCATGACTATTACCTGATGGGATTACTGGGGTTGCAAATTATTTCTGCAGGGCATTCTTTGAATAATTTTAAACATATAATTCATGATGGCCACAGTTATTTAATTGTGTTTTCCAAACTTCATCAATGACTGTTTTCCTTAAGGAAATACAATTGCTACATTTTTAAGTCAGCAATTCTTGTTACAAATATCAGAATAATATCATATAGTAGTACCATCCCCATAAACAGCTACATGTCAAATCTAACTGCTTTAGTCATAAATAACACTGACTAAAGATTACAGCCTAGAACAGACATTACTTTGCATAAAAAATCATTATCGAAAGCATTAATAGCACAGAATAAAACACAAGTCACTGAGAATCAACATATAAATGAAGCTTTATTAAGGACATATTTAAAGCTGTTTTCACTTTTTTAAAAAGTTAAAATACTTTTAGCACTGAATGCTGATACATTTACATAAATGAACAATATTTTCAACACAGGATCTCACATAATTTCCTACCACAATAAATTCTGCTATCAGTCCAAAAACACACAAAATTACTGTAGTTTCTGCTGCATAGAGTATCTTGATCGAAGAAGTGACATTTAGGATGAAATTAAGTACAGGTGCATATAGATAACATTAGAATTAATGTAGAATGGCTTTGTACAAGTACAGCTTGACCTGTTTAATCTTGCAGTAAAATATTTATAAAAGCCTAGTTCATCTGAAAAATAGGTTCATCCAACCCAAGTGGAACAGGTCCTAATAACTAAGCTAATTTATGGTCATATGGTCTGGTCATGCTGTTTGAACAACCATATACACTTTCTTGTAAGTCAAACTGCAAACAATGTAGACACTGATTTGCTGCAGCATGTGCTGGCAGTTCAGGGTCTATGTTGTTTGTTCACATTATGTGATGGCAGATCTCAGTTTGTGTAGTTTGCAAATCAACTTGACTTATAAGGAAATATGGACAGTATATGATATTGTAAAGATGTTTAAAAGCCCAATATTGTCATGAAAAAATGACTGAATAAGGTAACACAGTTAGTTATTTACGTTCTTTCACAGATAAAACAATTCCCTCAAAAAAACAAACCACTGACCCAGCATCTTCCTCCACTGGATGAAAAAATCTTTTATTTTCATTCTCAGGAATTTCTAAATATCCTAAATCACCCGGGCAGTAACATTCACTAACACTGATAGTGTCAAAGATGATTCTTTATACCATCTCAAAGTTTAAGTCATGGTAAAACTTAAAAAAATATCCAAGTTTTCCTTTAAAATCTACAGCAAACAACAGTAAAAGTGTTGGTAAAGGTAATTATGAAATATCAAAAAATGTGATCTGATGAGAAAAAACAATGTAATTACTGTTACAAAAACAAAAGTCAAGTTAACTACCTTGTGTTGTTAAATTTGTAATCTTATACCATATTTTCTTTATTGTTTTAACAAATTTGCATCAGTTCTGTAATTATACGACTAATAACCGGATATCAAAAAAACAAAAAAAATTTAATTAGAATATGAGCTATTACAGTCCCCTGTTGTCCAAATCCTTCACTTTGTAAATTCTAACCAGCCAATGCTCCGTGGTATAGGCCTCTTCCAAAACATCCAACTCAAAGTCTTTGTTACCAATTTCTGCATTCCTCACTCTGTCATACCCAGTTGGTTTGCCTGCAGATAAACATTTTTACTATAAATTACTTTCACTTTTTGAAAGGCTTGGAAAGATTAAACTATTAACAATGGGTCACATACTGCAATAAATATGATCATCAAGCTTTAATGAAGACTATGCACAAAACCTTGGGAAAAATGCAAAATAAAGACTGCTTTTTTATCTCAACAAAAAGTTTCTGAACAAGAACAGTCACAAAGGAAATAAGTATACTGTCATGAAGATAAAATGAGGCTTCTTGCTAATGTGTTTGCTACTCCCTTAACATAATCTACAAGTAAACACAGATTTGATGGCATATACAGAATCTATTGTTATTGTTGTTGTAGGGTTTAATGCCATTTTTCAGCACAAGATAGGCTATACATGGTGGCCAGTATAAATGGTGGAGGAAGAACCAGGGAAAACCCTAGAAAGAACCACCAACCCACGAAAAGCTAATGGCAAACATTCTTATGTACCACACTGTATACAGGATCTACACAAATACAAACATTAATGTGAACAAAAGACAGACTGGAATAGAAACAAGGTATTCAGATTGACGTTTATATTGAAGCCTGCAATATAAAACAATTCCATGTTGAATGATTAGACTACTTGAACTTCTTAAGCTACTACATAGTGCACAAACATCTCCTAATGCAACTACACTGATTGTGACTGAGATTTTCTTTTTAAATTATCTGTGCAACCCAAGTCCCCTGTTAAAGAGAATACTGTAACTCAGTGTGCCATCAGATCTGCGTGAGACTGCGTGCATGCAGTATCCAGGAATGTAAAGAAACAACAGTATTTCTGGGAAATGATTATACCCCTTTTCCCAATAGTTTTAAAGACACAAGGAACACGAATCTTTATGGGAAATGATCAGGCCCCTATCCCCGCTCCATAAATGTAAAGATAATAGGAACAATGGTCTTATGAACAATTACCTCTTTAGGAAATGATCAGACCCTATTCCCTCAAATTTTCAACACAATAAACAATCATTTTCTGGGAAATGATTAGATGCCACTCCCCAATCGACCAATTAAAGTTTATTTTGCAAAATCACAAAAAATAAATAAGACAAAATATGTAGAATGATGTTATATAGTCAGTATTTCCTACTCACCCTGCTCAGTGTAAACAGAGCCAAATCTGTAGTAACACATCTTGTACATGAGACAATTAAGTAGAATTGGAGAGCCCTCTTTGTCAATTCTAAACTCTCCCTGTGGGGTGTAATAATCGTGTTCTTTAATATGAGCCCCACGCTCTGTGTTCCCACCTATACGAACCATCCACAAAAATTTGTTTATATCTGAAATTTAAAAAAACAAACATTCTTTCTATTAAATGAATGAATTTTTTCAATGACAACAAGGAAGTACTCAACAAAAAGACCATTTAATGAAATCTGTCAAAGAATTAAGAGAGAAGGACAATGTTGCATCTTGGACTCTTGTGTATCTGTTTGTAGAGTTGACAGAGTTCACTATATATAAATCTGATTTCATACGAATTTTCTGAATTTTGTTTGTTAAGGATGGTCTGTAAAAACCAGAGTTATAGAAATCTCTAAATTTTCTACTTTTCTGCACAAGTATAATCTTCAAAAACTCCATTTACCCAGATGAAACATAAACTTGCCCAAAAAAGGAAAACTTAAACAAATGTATAAAAAAAGCTGAATCTCAATCTGCTGCTATTTTAAAGCAAGCTGATATCATTCAACTTTGTTATTCATTTGATACCTTATTACTTTCATTTCAGAATGTTTCAAGTTACAAGTGACTATATATCAATAAGTATCTTTGAAATGTAATACAGAAACACCAACTCACTGACATGTAGACCAAAATCATATACCAAGAAAACATCAATTACTGTCATTTATCCAACATGCAAAAAGGAAACATAATTAAATTAACAGTGGTCATCAACTTTTCTCTTTGCACTTTGTTCAACTAGTAATTTAATAAATAAATAGATTTATTACACCTTTGTCCAGGTATATAAGAATCTCCAAGAGCTGTTCAAGTTGACATCATACAATAAACTTCAAATGAGCATAACACAGAGCATGTTACATATAAACCCCTACCTACAATTATAAATATAAACTCTGCTGAAAGACCGAGTTATTGTGAAGATAAAAGATTTGTTTTTGTTTGGTTTTAACAGCATTCTGAACACATTAAGGGCTATATAATACCAAGGAAATGAAAACTAAGTGCCTTTCCCAAGGTCACTGAGACAGCCAACCTGGACAAGTTTTGACCCAAGACAACTGGATTATGAGTCCAATGTTCAACCAACTAAACCTCCAGGAATACAATTTTTTTTTAATATATATTTAAATTCAGGGTCCAAAACTATCATTTGTCAGAAAACAGAAGGAGAGAAGGAATCAGTCATTTGAGGTTCAATCAGAGTTACCCATGCTGGTGTCTCCATAAGTATCCTAACAATATTTATGAACCAATCTTCTTCAGTAACAACTTCATACCTGAGGGTAAAAATTCATGTAATGGGCGATACTAATCAAACGACATGTTTCACACTAGACATGAATACCCAAGATTCTCACCAAGTAAAGTTGTTGAGACTTAATGTTAGCATAATTTTAAAAAGGTATATCATTACATGTATTACATTCTGGATTCTGTGCTTTAATTGACTGGTGTAAATTCTAACCATTATTACATGTATTACATTCTAGATTCTGTGCTTTGCCTGACTAGCATGACTACTAACCATCAGAGGAATATCCTGTAAGACCACCGAATATAACCAGGACATAATTTACATCCAGTTCCCGCATTATCTCATATGATTTTTCTTCCGGGGATGCCATGGCCTGAAATAAACAAAGTACAATTATTATACATTGGATTGGATAAATTTGTTCCATAATTATTACTGTTTTGAACAGCCAAAGATTTTATAATTTCTTTTAGAAAGACCTTCATAATTCTTTTCAACAGGTCATAAGCTGTAATATTAATGAAATTTTGGGAGAAGGGATTAAATTTTGACCACCATGACATATCAGAAACTGAAAATAAATGTTACAAATTGCAAGCCCTCAGACTCAGTGAATATTTTTTTTTTGTTGGATTACTGACTTCTCCTAATTGTACCATAACAAAATACATGTGTCCTCCAATCAGTTAATTTATGAGATTCTGTTAGTGTCATTTGCAGAACATGCATTAAAAATATAGTAAAACATCAATTATCTTGACCCATATAGGGACAAGAATTTTGTCTGGATAATGGATAATCAATCATGTGGATCATAAAATTTCTGTCAATATATAAAAGAGGGTGGTTTTGTGAATACAAGTGTCAATGGGTTCCATGAAAGTAAAGTCAACAATTCTATTCACACCTGCATTGGTACGTGATTAACTGTTGTCATCTCTTCAGTCACCACTGATCAATGATCAACATTTAACTTCACAGGCCTGTGATACAGAGCACCTTCAAGTGAACTCCAAGTCCTTAATCATGCTTGCTTAACTTTGGATTTCTGTACTATAAATTACATATCATGGCAGCACTCACTCAGCAACAAGTGAGTTAAGAATAGACTGTTTCTCTTTGATCTCACTCAGTACCCATTTCCTAATTACATTTAGTTTTACTTTAACTGCTGTCTATATGTAGAAGGTGATTAAAGTAGGCATTAATTATCAAACACATATTAATATCTGTGACCAGAAATTATCTATTCATTTAGAAGCTTCCTTCCTTGTCTGTATCACAGAATAATTTTACCTGTCCCACCCTAGAGATGTGGGTATTATTCCATGTGTTATTGTCCACCAGGATGGTTCTGTTGGCCATTGCCGTGATCTGATAGCCATAATCCCACCATGACATTACCTTCGAATCCTGAAAATAAACATAAGAACAGCATACTGCTCACAGCTTTTCAGATGGAATAGTGACAAGAAGAAGCTTTGCATGATCCAACTCTACATGTCAGTCAGTTATTAATTTGACATACATGATACAAATCTACATATAGGTCAGTGATTTATTTGACAAACAAGATACAAATCTGCATATAGGTCAGTGATTTATTTGACATGTATGATACAAATCTACATACAGGTCAGTGATTAATTTGTCATGCATGACAAATCTAATAAAGGTCAGTGATTAATTTGACATTCATGATACAACTCTACAAACAGGTCAGTGATTACTTTGACATGCATGATACAATTTATGTTTAGGTCAGTGATTAATCTGACATTCATGTGACACTTAATTTCTTACCAACTTCAGAATATCTTTCTCAAAAGATCTCAGTGAAGAAACAAGCTTTATTTTCTCCAAAACAACAACTGAGGTATCAAAGTTTTTCGTTTTAATTCAAGTCATTTATATTCCAAATTAGTCACTCTCTTAAACTGCTAACTTTGGAACAGTATTACTGTGTCTGATTTTTCATGTCTCACATGCAGTGGTAGCACTAGCACCATCAAGATTAAGAATCCGTATTAAAATTTTTGAAAGTTATATATCTTCTACATTGCATTCAACTGAAACTTGGGTGTGATATTACTACATGTATATTCCTTGACAATGTACACTGTTTTCAAAGGCTATCCAATCTTACCTTTTTTTAAAGCAAAAAGTTGTTTTGCAATAATTCTCATAGCTTGTTTAGCTCTAGCAAGGGTTTCTTTGTTTTCAAGAGCATTTAAACATTTTTAAGATGTATATTTTTCTTTAATAAACTGAACTTTGTCATTAACTTACAATATCACTGCATACATAGGCACAAAAGTAGAAACAAAAAGAAAAACATGAAGAGGTCCCACTACAGCCAAGGGAAACAACTCCATGTAGTACCTAATGGCGTGGTGTGTCCAACGGCTCTATCCCATTTTACTTTTTAAAAATATTGTAGGGAAAATACTCAAGTAACAAAATATTCAGAATCTTAAATATGATATAGTTTATTCAGTACTAACTTCTGTATTCATTCTTATAAATTCAAAAAGTCTTTTACTTTGACAAAGTTTCAAAGGATAAAACAATCATTTCAGTAGTTTATGAGGAGTAAGAAGAACAAAACTCTAACAGATGCTGGACAGTGGATGGGCAATGGATGCTGGATGAAAGGTCTTCACATGAGCTTTTCTGACCCAAGACCAGGAGAACTCGAAACAGAATCCAAATGCCAAATAATTAAATTTATGCAATAATGGACGTGCATGTGTGAAAAAGCCATTCCAAAACTGAAATACAAGTCATGTATAATAATTTCTTTAACCTTATTTTACACCACTGAAAACATAATTGGAGCCTCACCAAGCAAGTACAAAATTATTGTGTCACTGTTTCAATTCTTGCTGTTTAACAGAATCAACATGGTGTTAAAATTTGGTAGATCAAAACCTTGTGTCAGTCATCTAAAACCAAAGTGTGACAGCTGTTACCTCTGGAGTATTATATCTCAGCCAGTAGTAAGCCTCCCTGAAGTCGTCAAAGATAATCCTGCCACCATCCCCTGCCCTGGCTGACAGCACAATTGAGGGACTGGAGTATGCCTCTGAGGTCACCCATGTGCAGTGGAATGTGTAAGTTATCAGAAAAGCTAACATCATAAACACCACCCCTGTGGCAATCTGCAACAACATTTATTTGTACTGATTATATTCTTACATGAAACAACTCTTTTTCAATGATCGAGGTAAACAACAAAAGAAAATAATAAGTTGTACTTATTCACTCTGATATAAATACCTGAACAATCAAGTAAACCACTCTGGATACTTGTCAATGAAGATGGTTGGAGAGTTCATTTAAGAGGGAAAGATTGTACAATATAGCTATGCTGAGAAATTTATTTTCCCTTTGCAAAGCTTAACACACATATTATCATTATTTACTGAAGAAAACACAAATAATGATTTAAAAAATATTAATAATTGCTAAACCTATATTAAGACTTCATTCTTTTTAGAAAATAAATGATTGGTTATTTTACAAATAAAAGAGAACAACATCATGTTTTGGGCTACTTTCAGTAAGAACAGCATTTTCTCACATTTCTACACCTGTATAATCAGGTTTTTCAGTATAGGTCACTGGTGGAAGATATTCTATCTTTCATCACACAAGTTTCTACTGTGCACACAGTGCATTTCCAAAATCTTTCCATTTTCCATTGTCACCTGAGATTATCATTAACATTAAATATTTATGTACTAAAACAAACAGTGGTTTACATGTCTTGCAAACTGGATGTTATGCACTAATCGATCTAGCTACATGTACAACTTCTGTAGCCTGACTTTGAGTAAAACAAGCCATTGTTATATTTATTGTCTTAAAAATTCACGCTCTAGTTATTATTTATAAAAGGTAAATAAATTCTATATCAAAGTTGAATGAAGAACAATATGTTTTTGTCCGTGTCCATTAATCCTGTAGCCATGGGTAGATTGTATTTTCTGATCTGTTCACATTTGTGTCACTGCACATGCTATCTACAATACACAATTTAAACAGCATGTAATGCTGTTATCTTGGCCATCTCAGTCACTGTTCTTTAAATGCTAAATCTGTTTAATTAAATATCATTTATAGTTTACAATAACTTTTCAGTATAAACGTAGTTTTTACATTCTGTTTTAACATGGGGACATTTTCAATGATTGTTTTGCTGTATGAAATTTACAAGAGTATTCCCATTAAGCCACTCTGACAACAACTCTTGTTTTCTTTTCAGGAATGTGACAAAATAGTCCTTCATTTGGCATTGGACAGGATAAATGAATTCTCTGGATCAGAATTTTGCAACGGAAACTTAGTAAAGCCTTGTATCTAATAACATATTCTGAGACTCAGGCAGAATTTTCCTATCCTGCAATGATGTCTAAACAAATTCTATTAATTTTTCATGACATGACTGTTGTAATACATCACGTCCAAATAGCAGTTGCACATCACCACTTTAACTCATTCGTATGAAATCATTTTCATCGTGTTATGATTTTTGTCTGATATTTTACTGCATTAATATTTGTCTATCTGCATTATAACTTCATTTCCAAGTTTACATTGCATTTTTCAGTGTATACCAAACATAGTATCATTTCTCTAAACATAAAAACATTTTTAAGGTATATTTTTGTCTTTTCTGTTCTTACTCACTGGGTACCATTTTTAATACATATATTTTCATCATTTTTTCTGTTCTGATTGACAGCACACAATTTTTGAAGTTATAGTTTTGTCTCCTTTTTCTGTTCTGAATGACTGGACACCATTTTTTTAAATGCATAGTTTTGTCTCTTTTTTTCTTTTCTCACTAGCTAGGCACCATTTTTTTTTGCAACTTATTCATTGTGGACAGGACTGTGAGAAAAACTGTCCTTCATGATGCAACAGAGTTGGTACAGGAAAATTATCCTTCATTATGCATCAGTATTGAATAATTCCAGCCTTTTCATCTGATGCAAAATTAATGAAGTTGGAACAAGGCAAAATTTAAATGCATTGCTCATGGCAAGCAACTTCTTCAATTATCAGCTTGTGTCACCTAGTGCTTCTCATTGGCCATCCCATAAATTAGGATTCTTAATGGCAACCTACATGGAAGATTATAATGCAATTAAAATAGCCTCCCTTTTCACTGAGTAAATAATACCATACTAACTTCATTCTTTAGTGGGTAGCTGTTGTCTTGTCTCTTGGATTTCTTGTCTTTTCTGGATACATCCAGGTTCTTCATGTATGAAGTAAGTGTGCCTGACACCCCAATCCCTGACAGGATGCACATCACAGGAGCCAGAACAAGCATGAGACGGACCATCACACCCTTCACAAATGGTAAGAAAGATGGAAACTTTAGTAAGTCAAACTGCAGAATTAGTAAAACAAAGTAAAAGGGTTGTGTATGATACCAAATATGAGTAATGTACCCGACTAACAATGTTGAAGACTAAAATGTTTTGGTGCATCTGGTGCTACCACTGATCTATGTGGTTCAAAAATAAAAAGAAAACAGGACAAATCTCAATCTGGAAGTGCATTATGCAAACAGCATTTATTAAATGCTCATTTTGTCTCTGTTAACTTTACATCGTCAGAATCTTGCAATATTTTACAATACTGCACACGTTCTTATTGCACTCGTGTGCATGATGCATGTGCCCAATAGTGTATTAGGAACTACTTTGTAAACAAATCATGTACACTCTTATAGTAGATGCTTTATGTTTTGGGTGATTAAATTTGTTTCTGAATGAACTAAAGCAGATGTTTCATGGACTGCCACATACCAGCTGCTTTGCAATATTCCGTGTTAACTTTTTTGATACAATGTTTTGGATTTAAGCTAGCGACAGACACCAGACAGGTCATAAAATTGCTGGGTCCCTACAAATGACATCCAAGTGATAAGGCATAAACGTGTCTTCTTTAGCTGGTAATAAGAACGGCAAATAATATACTTACAGTTTTAAATCCTCAATTTCCTCAAAATGTACTTTCTTAGTTCTGCAAATCCGAATGTCATGGGTTCTAAAGCTTGTTTACACATTTCAAAATTATAATGTAATTTCGACTACATTCCAAGTGCAATTACATCCTCCTTACTGCATTCAAAATTAAATAACATTACATTCCAAAGCATCTTTTTGATAATTACAATTGAAAGAACTTCTATTTTCACACATTATGATTCCAAACATTCAATGACAGAACAGAAACACACTTGCACGTCAACACGCTGCTCCCTTGCTGCTGAAATCAGATGTACTTCATGTAGAATTGACACAGCTAAATCCAGTCCATAATCACGAAATTTCATAGAATTGACAAAAATACCAAATCTATTCATTCCATGGAATAGTTGTTGCAATGCACATTCATTCACAATATGATTCTAAATTTCAATTTAAGAAGACCAAAATGCCATTTTCTTTCAAAAGTGATGTCTAGCACTCAACTAGGTTCAAAATTATCTGGGCAGAGTTACGTGCGCATTAATAATGTTGTTGCTGTGTACTGATGAATCTGCAGTTGTGTATTTAGTTTGGAATACAGCATAAATTCAGTTACTTTGTTTCTGTTTATATAATTAAGCCTTAGGTAGAATAAGAAAATGAGTATATAATAAAAAGGTTACTGCATTTGTATGTGAAAACATGAATTCGTTTTGTTGGATGGCTATATTGCACTCCCAAGGTTGTGCAGTATATCCATCTGAAAAACTCATTCATATTTTCCCATACAAATGCAGTAACCTATAATTACACCATCTGAGGTATCATGTCCTGATTATACCTGGGAAATACAGTATTAAAACAATGGCATTCTCCAATACTTGTCATACAGCTGGATATGGCAGACAGCTACATAGTGGAGTTGAATACCTAATAGCCATTACTTGCTTTATGTTCAATACTCACCTAGACGGATATCAGCATCTGACAGTCACACAGTGGAGAAGTTTAGCTACAAGGCTCAGGAAAATCACTCTTTTTGTCCTGACAGGGTAAAATTGGGTGTATTAAAGTAAATTAGGGTATTTACTCATCCCTAGGTCAAGTACCTTAAGAATAACTGGTGTACATTTTCTAATCTTAACAAGTTCAACATTGCTTAATTTCTAGCATGCATCAATTATTGATTACTTCTGCATATACTATCATCATTCCAGGACATGTTGCAAAGGAAGTTTTACAGAAATTTCCATTTTTAGTAATGGCAGTGATATTTCATAAGTCGACATTATCTGCATAAATTTGAAACCCTTAGTAACAGAAAACTTTATGCAAAATTGGTTCAAATTCTGCTTGGAAGTTTCTGACAAGTCACTGAAAGTTTGTTCTAGCTGTAGTAATGGCAGCCATATATGATGTCAGATATCATGCCAGGACAGTGCGTGAGTTTTTGGCACCGCTGTTTTGGCGCAACCGTTTTGGCACCGGCCATTTTGGCGTGCCAATTACCTACATGGTTTAAATACTGGATAAGTGGGACTAATTACTTGTCACATCGTGCCAACATACAACAACATTGCACTAACCTACCATATTGAAACTGATAGGGAATGTTATCACGACAATTATAATTCCAACATACAACAACATCACACTAACCTACCGTATTGAAACCAATAGGGTATATTATCACGACAATTATAACTCCATGAGTGACACTAATCCACGTTGCGAATTCATTGTAAAGCACTGCTCGGCATTGCATATATATAACATAACATATATAAAGTCTGACAATGTACTATTTTTATTGAGAAATACGTTCATGTTAATAAGCGCCAAAATGGCCGGCACCAAAACGGCCCTGTGCCAAAACGTCCTGCTTCGATGCCAGGATGCTTTGCCAAGTTTCTTCAAATTCCATTCAGCATGTTTGGAAAGGAAGTCATTTAAAAGTTGTTATATCTTCAGCAATAGCAGATCAGAATCAATTTTATAAATTCTGAAAGATCATCATGCCAAAATGCTTTGTATCAAATTTTAACATATTTGATGGGGCCTTTCTATTTTGGTAACAGTGGTCATATTTATAAATCTGTAATCTCTTGATGCCAGGATGCTTTCAGTCAAAATTTGATAGAAAAATGTTCAGTGGTTTTAGAGAAGAAGTAGCTCAAAGGTTTTTCTATTTTTAGCAAAAGTAGTCATATTAGATGGCAGATCAGCCGGGAAGTTCTGCGACAAGTATGATTTAAATTGGCCTGGCAGGTTTAGCGAAGTAGCACACAGAAACTGATGACAGATGCCAGAAATGGAAAATCTGATGATGCATGATGAATGAAGGGCCATACCATATACTGACTTGGTCTCACTGCTACATATGCTAAAAACAAAACAAAAAAATAAAAAATAAAAGAGGGACTCATCACATGTGCAAGGCAAAGATCATCATTCTTCTTGGTAACTTTAACTTACATTGAAATCAGATTGTGTCTTGTGTGAAGCTGACATATCTGTTGCCCCTTCCGACTCCTTCTTGTCTATATAACATACTGCGACTTCAGACTAGACTGGTACAGTAATAATCCAAGCAGTCAAGACTGACTGCATAGCATGATGTGCCTTCAGCATCAGACACAGCTAGACTGGTACAGGAATAATTCAGACAGTCAAGACTGCCTGCAGAGCCTATGTGCCTTCAGCATCAGACACAGCTAGACTGGTACAGTTATAATCCAGGCAGTCATGACTGCCTGCATAGCATGCTGTGCCTTCAGCATCAGACACAGCTAGACTGGTACAGGAATAATTCAGGCAGTTAAGACTGCCTGCAGAACATGCTGGACTGGTGACCCTACTGCATGCCAAGAATAGACATATAACAAACTCTGCATTAACATGAACTACAGTTCTTAAATATGATAAAATGTAAAGAATCGGTACTTACTGCAAAGTAAATACTGGTAACACCATACATGATGATGAAGATGTTGGCATCAGTGAGTTTCTTGAAGCAGAAATAGAGACCAGCTGAAAAACAAAAATCTACGAATCAGGAAATGCCTGAACAATTTGCTACATAAAACAAGAGTGTTTACTGAAGATTATAAAAGTCTGATGTAACCACTTTAACAGGAAAAATGATGTCTTTTCTACTCTGCAACAAAGCAATTGTATCTAATAAAAATACTCAAGGGATGAAGAGACTGCGTGTACTGATTATCTACTGCCATTTGAAGAGCTGGTGAGAGGGGATCTAGACTTAGGGCAAGTTTCAATGTTCCATATACGTGATGAAAAGAAAAGACAAATCTATCCAGCAATATTCATACCAGGGAACATGAAGACCAGCATCTGAAGGTCAAAGTAGAAGGAGCTCCAGGTGGTCGGTTGGTGTTCAGATACAGAAGCAATGATTGGAATGTTGTTTTTGGCATAAGATGGGTCCAACAAGGAGTAGAAACGGCCAGTCCATGGGGAGATTTCTTCACACAGTTAAGGCAACAATGTTTACGTAACATATCTTTTGAAATAAATCTCTGAAGCAGTTTGAAAGCTCTGGTTACAAGGAAAAGAATACTATTTGGAAGTGCTTTTGATATGTAATCACATTTGATGGTGGAAGAATTATATGAGAAATCAAGACTAGCAAAAATCTGAATTGACCTTAGACTAAAAACCATGCTGTACCTTAAATGGACCCTACAATCCAGAATTAGAGTCCCTCAAAGGGATTAATGCTCTACTGGCCAAAAGAAATTTCCAGAAGTTCATGAAAAGTGTTTCTTCTGTCCTTTTATTTCTGTAACTGCTGAGTACTGAAATACTGTCAGATACTCTTGAGAAACTCCAACATCAGAAATTTGGAGACAAAAATATTTTCTTGTATATCTGAGTTCACAAGATACCTAAAGCGTAGCACAAAATTCTTTGTCATGGCCTTTGAACTTAATGTGGATAGAAAATCAATGAATTTGTCTCATGGTCAAGATATGCATACAAGTAAAATTTGGTTATATCTATAACACAAGTCCAATACTAAGGTAATGTGCCACCTCCCTATACAGTCACCCCTGGCAATGCAACCCTTATTTTGTATGTTGATCTTATAGGAAAGATTTATCTAGGCAAGTAGTTATAACTAAACAAAGATACTGAAAATTGTCATTACCAACTCCTCTGTGCATCATGGGAAATCAAATCACTGTTTTCACTGATCTAAGGTAGAAATATTTCCTAACATAAAAGATTGACATTTAGTACAGACACTTTTCTATGAGGGGCTAATACATCTCATAATAGGTTAAATGACAGCAAAGGGAGTGCAGTGATGCAGTGAGTGGTAAGAGAGAGAGAGAGAGAGAGAGAGAAAGAGAGAGAGAGTGGACTTTAATTAATATTTTTGCCAAGAAGGTCAAGTTTATAACTGGCATGATTCAAGGTATTCTTCCATAAGCCCCCAAGTCAACATAGCTTCCCGATGAGCAATGATTTCAAGATTTTTAAGATGACTGCCATGTTAGTCCACAGACTGGCACCATTTTCATTTAGATCGAACTATATATCATCAGCAGTTTCTTAATGAAAAGCAACGTCAATACAACCATTTGTAGTGACAAGTGTTTTAAAATGGCCACCATACTATCAATACTGGATGTCTGATTGGCACCATCATCATTAAGGATCAACAAGACAAAACATGAAGTCTTCTAGTGAAAGCTCCCTGTCACTATGACATTATGGAAAAGTACTAACAAGATTATCAAAGAGTCACTGTTGTGGCCACAATGGATCTTCAAACAACAC
This sequence comes from Megalonaias nervosa, assembly GCA_016617855.1. NCBI lineage: Eukaryota > Metazoa > Mollusca > Bivalvia > Unionida > Unionidae > Megalonaias > Megalonaias nervosa. Next base: position 26,941 of record JAECUM010010651.1, read on the forward strand.
TATTTTCATTTTGGACCAACAAGATCCAGAGGCAACTGTATGTGTTTTATACCAATCGTCACTTTAATTTGGGAGTGGCAATAATAACTTGTGTTAACAGATGGACAGATACCAGACGGATGGATGGACAAACAATAATTGATGGAAAGCATGCTATTGCATTGGGTTTCGCAACGTATCAGAATATTAATGGTTATATTATGACAATGAAATGGTAAATTCTAGTGAAAATTCCATGTTGCGACAACAATCTATTCTGGAGAAGTAATGATACCATCTCTTGATAGCTGAAATGGAGGCAATGTTGGATGTCAAATCATAAAGTTTTAATTTAGGATTAGTATTGTGGCATGGCCATATTAGAGGTCAGATTAGCACCATGCAAATTTAGTATAAAATTTGAAGTCTTTAAATGAAAATAAATTGCTGGGATATTATCCATCATTCAGGAGTAAAAGTAACAACCGAGGCCATGTTGGCTATCACATCAACATTGTTTTGTTTAAGACTAACTTTATCTTGTAAGAAGCATTTCTGCAAAGACTAGACAATCATCTACTCCAAAAAAGGAAAAATAAACACATTTTCAAGATGCTCACCATCTTGCATGCCAGACTGGCACCATCTGCATTTAGGACCAACCGACATCATAAAAAATTCTACAGTTCAGAAGGAGGTGGGATCACAATATGGGAATTATGTATTCTAGGAGGAATAGCAAACACAAACTTGTGCTAATAGATTTGAATGACAGGCCATCACATAAGCTCTTCTAATTTGTAACAAGCATTGATTAATATCGGATATTTTACTTGGAAAATGCCAGTGGCACTAAATGTCTACCAATACATGATATTGTCTGAACTCCACATGCTACACTGGTCCACTGTAGTCTTCATTGAAAGGTATGTCTGCAAAGAAAGTAGTGCAGACCCTAACACAGCTGTATGCACAGCATTAACTGCTGTGATTATCTAATGATATACAATATTGGGAAACATGATAAAAGGATACTGCCTGTAGCTGTTGCAACAGCTGCAGTCAATGTAGTCAGAATTCCCACAAGAAGAAGCATGTTACGGAACAGCAGATTAAACTGTTCCTTGGACAGCTTGCTGCGCACATAGTCCACAAATGCATGGATTTGACACAACCCAAATACTCCCAAGGCCTGAAATAGAATAATATTAAAACAGTAAGCAGTGTTTAAAAAATACAGATTTATGAAGGATAATAATAGCTAAGAGAAAACTGGATTTCTCACCATCAGCTGGACATGTCATACAAAATATTAAATTACAGGTCATAAGGAACAATACACACAAATCACCATTTTCATTTTGGAAAAAAACAGACATCATAGAGTCTTTTAATGGCAACCCAATATCAAAATAACCATAGGTTACATCCATTAAGGACAAGTAGTATTTATAAAATTTTCAAGATGCTCAGCATGGTATCCATATTGGATGTCATCTCAGCACCATTTTCATTTATGACCAACTAGACATGATAAGAAGTTTTCATGTTGATATGACCATCCATCAGGAGGAATATCATTAACAGGATTTTTAATATGACCATTGTAGTGGCCATATTTTATGTCCAAGTGGCACAATTTTCATTTGGAATCAACCATACTTTTGAATGAATGTGCATATAAAGTTTCACGGCAATCCTTCAAGTAGTTTAGTAGGAGAAGCAATAAAAACTTGTGCTGACCGATGGATGATGGACAACAGGCCATCACAGAAGCTCCTCTGGTCTAAAACTAGCCAAGCTAAAAGTTCATTCCTTCATACATGAATTATGTCTGGCTTGCCTATTGCTTGTTTCCTGACTAGTTACAGGCAAATATGGTCATAGTCAAGGTTATAATTACCAAAAGTGATTTACTAAAATACTTTGTACGGGGCAAATCACTGGAAGGATCTAGGGACAAAACACCTGCTTCAACGAATGCATAACAAGAGGCACCTAATACTGCTCACCTGGATTAATAACAAGCCAGCATGTGAATGCAACTTCTTTCACATACTGAAGCTGTGAAGTTGGGACATACATCAGTAGTAGATGCAAGTTGCCAAAAAGATAAGGGACAAAAGGTATAAAACAAGTGACTTGAAAAAGTTTCTTGTCCTATTGCAAAGAAAAGTATACATGAAGAAAAGATATCTGTCATGCATCTCATTGGTACAGTATCATAAGTTTGGTATGTATGCATAGTATATAATGGCACATCACCACAATATTGACTAGATAGTGCCAATTAAGTTCAACAAAATGTGATGATAAAAACTGCAATAAGAAAACCCTTAAAACTCTTCCAAATAAATAGAAACAAGTAGTCCAAAATGAAGTCATACAAGAAAAAAAGATAAAGATGTTAACATTTTTACAGGCATATAAATGTAAACAAAAATTAAAATTTCTAAAATACTGGGTCAAAATTTTTTCTATTTAAAAAAGCATTCTTTCAAAATGTTCAAGATTCTCTCTTGTGGTACATCACTGTAAAATTTCTCTTAATCATGCCCACATAAAAAACTTGTGTCTCATGAGGTTGAAGTAGATACACACAACAAAAATCTGTTTTCTGTCAACCAGCACTGGCAACTTATGCAGTCGGATTAAGCTTCAACCTCCTGGTATTTATGTGTGAGTGGCACAATACCATCTCAACTCTGTAATTTTTTCTATATAAATGATTTCACTTTTCCAATGATAGGTTTGAATTTCTAAAGCTTGTCTGTGGAGTTTTTACACAATATATTTTGCCTGGTATATCTTATATGCCTTCAGGATGTATCCATGATACAGGTATGCATGTCCTATATGTCACTGACACAATACCATCTTAACTCAGTGAACTGGCTTACATGTGGGATACCATTCTCAAATGACTGGTGTTATGTTCTCAAGCTTGCCTGTGCAGTTTTCATTTTACATATTTGCAAGTATACTGAACATGTCCATTTATATATCTGAAGACAGTCTAAGTAATCTTCCTTTCAAAAAAGGGTAACTTCTGAGCAGCTCTGGCTGCTTTATTTGCCCTTTTATTACCCTTAATACCAATGTGACTAGGCAGGCAATGGTGCTAAGACCTACAGATACTGGATTTCTATGTTATCCTCTCTAATGGTACAATGACCTGTACTTATTCAGATTTTCAGTTGAAAAATTGAAACGGAAATGTTTAAGGATCTTTTTCCACTTTCTGATGCCATCTTCACAAGCATCAACAACCATGGTTTTCTGCCACGTTTACGAATCATAGAAGTATTAGGTTGATAACAAAAAACAAAAAAAGACACAAAGCCTGCTACTCACAGCCATGTGTTCACTGGACTGTACAGGCTGGAAACCCACAAAGGAGATCTGCATTGATAGAATGGTTCCAAGGGCATACACCTGCAAAAAAATGATGCAAATATAAAAAATAAAAATCATGAAAACATGCTGACAAAAGTAGATATTTCAAGCAGCTAATAACTGTACCTACTAACAGTATGTGCATATAATTTGAACAAGATCTGAAACTGGTGCTAGCAAGTTTGAATTATGCTAGTTACAATTAGTAAATTACTAACTGAAAAAAAATGAACTGTAAGTTCCTTGGAATTGAGATTGTGTATTCAAAATTCAGTTTTATTCACCATGCTAGTGAACACTGAAAACAGTCTGATTTTTGCAAGCTGAAAATATTGCTACTATCAAAATGCTTCTGGTACAAAAAAGTTAATATTGAGCTCTCTCAATACATGAACTGTTAAATATTTTATATCTGTGTGGTACATGTATCTTAATACATGAAACATGAATTATTATAGGCCCTATACCTTTTGTTACATTTCTGATAAAAGCATACTCAAAATTCAAATGGGGGGGAAGTGGGCAAATGGGGCGGGGGCTGCTGTTATTGTAAGATTGGTACCATTTTCATTCAGGACAACCAGACATCATCAAAAGTCTTTTGATGAAATTCCAACATGACCATTTGTTTGGAAGAAGTAGCAATAAAAAGATTTTCAAGACAGCCATTGTGGTAAACACATTGAATGTAACAATGGTACCAATTTCATTTAGGATCAACTAGACATCAGAAATCTAATAAGCCCATGTTGACATGACTTTCATAACAAAATGAAGTATTAACAATATGATTTTCAAGATGGCTGTAATGGTGTCCATATTAAATGTAAGATCAGTATCATTTTCATTTAGAAGAAACTAGACACCTTAGGAATGAGTGGCACTAACAAGATTTTCAAGATGGCTGCCATAGTGGTTTACTGATGTCATATTAGCACCATTTTCATTTAGAACCCAAATGACATCATAAAGTGTTGTGTTATCCCACCCCAACCCAACTTTATGTTATGAAACATCACTTTTTTTGCTTTAACACCATCAGTATTTATAGTACTGTCACACACACACACACACACACACACATTAATGGAAGATGGAGAACAAAGGAAATTTTCATTATCTTTAAATCTGCAAATCTTTAAATCGTTTCAACTAATGCAATGGCCATCTGATGCAATAGTAGCAAATGCAAAATTACTCATGGCCTGTATCCTTCTTTACTTCACAAAACATATTTTATCCATTAACCCAATGGAAATTTGCACACATATCAAAGTTTGTGTCTTTCATTAAGCTGACATATCCGTGAATAACATTCTAAGTGTTTTATTCATGAAAATACCCAATATAAGAGTCATTAAGGAACTATATTCTCTAGTCTGACAGTTGTCATCACATATTTGTAAGTACCATTCATTATTTTATAGAGTCAATGAACAAGCACATTATTACTAATTAGCATTATATAAAACTACTGAACTTGCATTCATAATCAGCAAATCTTTCCCATTTTAACAACATCTGTCCTAAGTGATACTTTGTCATGTGTTGAGATAATCCATTCTGCATTAATTGCCTTGAGGGTGCATGTTTTTCTGGTTGATCGAGGCCTGATCTGACTGAATATGCTTCACATTCATTTAACTAAGCGATATCTGAATATCACGCATGATTTAAGTTTGTCCTTCAAGAATATGATGATGGATAAATCTGGATGTCCGTGGCTGATACAAAAGGTGTAATACCAATTCTTTTAATGAGACTGTAGCCTCTCCCCATGATCTGCTTTGAAAACAGGAAAGAGTAATGCTGCTTTCTGATGACACTGACTAATTACAGCAGCAGTATTAACTTGTTTGATTTTAAGATGTGCAAAAGGATGTTGGTAACTACTACGATTCACATCTCGGCATTTATGCTAAGTGTCAGCAATGAATAAATTACATAATCAATCCAACAACTGCACTATGGATTAAGCCTGTTTGCTCCAAAATGCATGGAAGTTATTAACTGTATAATATTTTTGACAGTATAGCTCAATATCATTAAGGTTTCTTTCATTTTAATGACAAATCCACAAAATTATTTACCCACAAATATGCATTATTTACTACAAAATTTGATACCTATGATTTCAAAGTGGTTCACAGTACAGTGGTCTCCCTCTTATACGGCCAACCCTTCTGCACCTGGAAAGTGGACTTATAGAGGGGGACTAAATTTGTTTGTGAGAAGTATATGTAATGTACGTAGTGAGAAAGCTACATACTTCAAAACATTTAATATCTTCATTTAAAAGTAACATTAATTATTAAAAGTTTCTTCTTATTATAATAATAGGCTTATTTCAACTGAATATACATTAATAGTTCTTATTCTTCGCTTAAGCTTCATATGCGATTGGGTATCGTTGTCATGCACAATTCAAAACCTTTCAAAAACGTCATTTAAATCTTGGTACATAAATAATTCTATTTCCATTTTGCTCCATTTCCCACTGCTGCTGAATAACCTCCTTATCTGTTATGACGTTGTTTATTCGAGTCTTTTCAACACAAAATTGGTTTATTCGAGTCTTTTCTACATAAAATTGTTCGGCAAGTCCCCCTCCCCACCTCACCCGATGTCGTCGAGTAGAATAACTGACTTTTAATTTCTGTGTGTGTGCGTTAATGCACAAAATATATTTTTAGCCTATGCTGACCCTGCTATGAATTTGACAATGTCTGGTTGTAATCATCAAAGAGAAGAACTCGACAGATGTGTGAAGCCCAAAACTCTGTCATAACATTGTTGAGCCAATTTCCTGTAAACCTCGGCTTTTATAGACAATGATATAATATTAATCTTAGTGTTACATGTACTTTACTCAACACTTCTTTCACTAACGGAAACTTGACATTGGGAGACATATATTGATGACAGAGATAATCTGTTTACTTACCTTACGTAACGATATGAATTAATTATTGGTTATGGATAGATTTGAAATAAAAAGTGGCCACTTGTGAGGGGAACATTTTACATGGGGGGGGGCGTTAAAGAGGGGTACTACTGGATCTAAATATCAAATATGATCTGGTTTGGCTCAATTGTTTTTCTGCTAATAGTTTTCAAGAAAGTGTGACAGACAGAAGGATGGACAGCACAAACCAATAGGGTAACATCAAAAGTCCGATTATTACTACATCATTTGATGTTAGCCCATAGATATGGCTGCAAGTACATAAAAAGCAACAACAATGCTCATACATTTTTATTTAAGAATATTCAGTTTTAACAAACTCATGTCACTGTATACAGACTGACTAGTAAAACAGAATACATGTCTCTGTATACAGACTGACTAGTAAAATGGAATATGTGTCACTGCACACAGACTGACAAGTAAAATGGAATACGTCACTGCACACAGACTGACTAGTAAAATGGAATACATGTCACTGTATTCAGACTGACTAGTAAAATGGAATACATGTCACTGTATACAGACTGACAAGTAAAATGGAATACATGTCACTGTATACAGACTGACAAGTAAAATGGAATACATGTCACTGTATACAGACTGACAAGTAAAATGGAATACATGTCACTGTATACAAATACAGATTGACAAGTAAAATGGAATACAGGTCACTGTGTACAGACCGACTAGTAAAATGGAATACATGTCACTGTATACAGACTGACAAGTAAAATGGAATATGTCACTGTATACAGACTGACAAGTAAAATGGAATACATGTCACTGTATAGATACAGACTGACTAGTAAAATGGAATACATGTCACTGTGTACAGACCGACTAGTAAAATGGAATACATGTCACTGTGTATAGACCGACTAGTAAAATGGAATACATGTCACTGTATACAGACCAACTAGTAAAATGGAATACATGTCACTGTATACAGACTGACAAGTAAAATGGAATACATGTCACTGTATACAGACTGACAAGTAAAATGGAATACATGTCACTGTATACAAATACAGATTGACAAGTAAAATGGAATACAGGTCACTGTGTACAGACCGACTAGTAAAATGGAATACATGTCACTGTATACAGACTGACAAGTAAAATGGAATATGTCACTGTATACAGACTGACAAGTAAAATGGAATACATGTCACTGTATAGATACAGACTGACTAGTAAAATGGAATACATGTCACTGTGTACAGACCGACTAGTAAAATGGAATACATGTCACTGTGTATAGACCGACTAGTAAAATGGAATACATGTCACTGTATACAGACCAACTAGTAAAATGGAATACATGTCTCTGTATACAGACTGACAAGTAAAATGGAATACATGTCACTGTGTACAGACCGACTAGTAAAATGGAATACATGTCACTGTATACTGGCTGACTAGCAAAATGGAATACATGTCACTGTATACAGACTTACCAGTAAAATGGAATACATGTCACTGTACAGACTGACAAGTAAAATAGAATACATGTCACTGTGTACAGACTGACCAGTAAAATGGAATACATGTTACTGTGTACAGACTGACCAATAAAATGGAATACATGTCACTGTGTACAGGCTGACCAGTAAAACAGAATACATGTCACTGTGTACAGACTGACCAGTCAAATGGAATACATGTCACTGTATACAGACTATTAAAATGGAATACATGTCACTGTGTACAGACTGACCAATCAAATGGAATACATGTCACTGTGTACAGACTGACTAGTAAAATGGAATACGTCACTGTGTACAGACTGACTAGTAAAATGGAATACATGTCACTGTGTACAGACTGACTAGTAAAATGGAATACACGTCACTGTGTACAGACTGACCAGTAAAATGGAATACATGTCACTGTGTACAGACTGACTAGTAAAATGGAATACATGTCACTGGATACAGACTAATAAAATGGAATACATCACTGTATGCAGACTGACTAGTAAAATGGAATACATGTCACTGTACAGACTAATAAAATGAAATACATGTCACTGTATACAGACTGACTAGTAAAACAGAATACATGTCACTGTGTACAGACTGACTAATAAAATGGAATACATGTCACTGTATAAAGACTGACTAGTAAAATGGACTACATGTCACTGTGTACATACTGACTAATAAAATGGAATACATGTCACTGTAAAAGGCTGACTAGTAAAATGGAAATACATGAATTGTACTTCAAAAGACTCTCAACAGAATTTCACAAAGAGGAGTACTGGACTCATCACTCATGAAACTCAGGAGTCCCTCACTTTCAGAAGGATAGAAAGGAAAATGAAAAGTGTAAGCCCTTTAATTCAATAACATCGTAATTTAATTTTTAGCCATCATACAAAAAAGATATGATTCAGTAAACAGAATGTCAAGTTTAAACATTACAGATGTAAATTTACACATTTTTAAACCCCTAAAACAACACCAAACAAATAAAATAAACCACAACAATTAAAAATTGTCAATAAAAATTTGTTTCAATCTCAAGAATGATCATTAAGAATGCCATGAAAAGTGTCATTAAAATTCCTCTACACTTGCATATTACAAAATCCATGTATGTCAAACTTTCTCTGAATTACATCATACGTTTTCCACAAAAAGAAATTACGCAACTTACCGTGCTATAGGCCACATAGATCCTGTGTGAGAAGCGTCCAGTAAGCATCAGGGCCAAAACATGGAGGGGGATCAAGTTGATCAGAAACACGTAACCACCCCATGAGGAGACCTTGCAAAACACAATACAACAGTTTTATCTGGTCTAAATTAGCCTGTCAAAATTCTCAGATCTCTATCTATCTGCAGATAAGTAAAATAGCTCACAGAAGAATGGACAAATTTAAAAGTCTGGATGACTCCACTTCCTATTAAAAGGCTGAGTCCTCAAAATAGTATAACCTGCCATAGTGGACAACTACATACAGTTGACACTTCTGAGGATCCCTAATGAAATTCCTTATAATTTTCCTTTATAAAGCAGACACCTGTTTAATTCTGATGGTGCAATGTTTATTCTCATCAAAGTTGCTTATAACAGACATCATGACCTAATTTTCAGCTCGCTATGGCACTATTGAATATATAGATCTTGTGAGCCCATCTTAAATTCACAGTTAACAACTCAGTGGCAACTACTTTTTGTCCATAAGGTCTTATTACTTACTTTGTTAACTTTGGCACTGATTTCATAACTGATAAGATCTTGCTTCAATCATATAAAAAAGAATACAGTTATGGAAAGTGGGCACCATATTGACAAATAAAATGGCAGCTCTAAATATCTTGGCAAAAACTGTGGTCATTTTGATCTATTAAAGACATCAAGCAAAGACTGTGGTCATTTCGAGTCTATTAAAGATGTCAATGCAAGATGAAAGCAACACACTGCATAATGGATACAACTACTTTTCAGTTCAGTGAAATAGGCAGTTATGGCTGGATGAAAACAACTTACTGCATGATGGATGAAATTTCAACAGCTGTTGTTCTGCTCCACAGTTATTACATACTTCTGAAACCAGGGCTAGTATATGGTAAAGATGAGTGTATTTGCAACAAGCACAGTGGAAAGAATGTTGACATACCTCTATTCTACTTTCAGGTACTGAATAAAATTTCTTTATATCAGGGAAACAAGTGTGTGTGTGTGTGTTGGGATTTTTAATGTAGCTTTAACAATTATAGTCATATTACTACAATGCCTGCAGTGTGGCAGTTTACAGTGCTGTCTAGCACAGGGGCATCATGCTGCAGACATGTGGCATCCTGTCCCACTTTGGCCGGGGTTCAAGTCTGTGACCTAATGAATTTGAGGCAGATGCTCTAACCAATTAGGCCAATGGAGTGGTCTATTAGGAAACAATGTGCTTCCCAACAGCAGATGGCGGATAGAAACGGCTGCAATCTTGTGCTCAAGAAACGAACTCGAAATAGTCTAAGTACAAATAATGAATTCTGCCAGAGAAGACAATACTGACTTCTAAAAATGTCATAAATGAATTGTAAAATATTAAAACAAAATTTAAAGATTATCAGTTAGTGTTTTTTCCAGGAAGTGAAAATAACCACACAGGAGCGAGCAATCTTTTGAGAGGTGCACATAAGGCCAAGCTGTACACTCTATAACCCAAATTACACCAATATTTTATGATGCCAAAATAAAGAAAAAATAAAATTTATTTTAAAAATACATAACATACATTAGGTCTTTTTTAAATAACCAGGATAAACAGTGAGGGAAACTATGGGAAATCCTTTTTCTTTAAAAATCAAACCCTGCACAATGTACAAAACTTCAGTGCTGAACCTGTGCCAAATCTTTCAAAAATAACACCTGCCTAAAAGACTTCATCACTACACAAACAAGGAACAGACATGTAACACTGTTTTGCTAAAATTCATCCAAGTTCTCTGTCACCAACGCAAAAAGGATGGTTCTTGCTTTTGTACTACTTGTTGCCAACTATGGCTTCCTGAAGCAATTCTTGCTTACTGGTCAACCAGATTTACTCACCATGTAAAAGTAGGCTAAGGAACACAGACAGGCCCAGAACACAGAACCAGTCTTGACAGCCTTGATCCACATGGCATATGTCAACAGCATGCAGAAAATGGCAATCCCCTCATTATCATATGATCCTGCCACAGAACGGGAAATATAGCCTGGGACAATGGAGATCATGGCTGCTGCCACCAGACCAGCACCAGCACCCTACAACAATCAAAAATACATCAACAAACTGCTTTTATACTTCTTGGACAAGTTTATAAGTGACCGGAGGCATTTTTATCACAGACTATTCTAGTATGAGCAATTGCAGGATTCAGGATAACATTCATTTTTTAAAAATGCCCCAAAATCAACTGAAAAACTGCATATAATATTTTTACCCCCCACATTTAAATGCTCAATAAATCATTCCTGTATAAAGAAAACCACCTCCTTTTTTTCAACAGAGAAGTGAACTGCCCCTTAGTTTTTCAGTTCTACAATAGGAATTGCTTGATAAATTCCTATATATACACTAATCAGTGTTTGTTTACTTACCATTAAAAGATGCTTTCAACTGAACCTATTCTAGGAAGTGCAAATGTGGAATTCAAAATAATCTTTCAAAAAACACTCCAATAAATAAACCAAAAATTATACATCATATCTGCTGGCCATATCTTACCCGTATCTTCCAAAAGATACTTCAGTAGATTACAGCCCATAATGAATCCCCTAAAGATACCCCAGTAGATTACAGCCCATAATGAATCCCCTAAAGATACAGCCCATAATGAATCCCCTAAAGATACCCCAGTAGATTACAGCCCATAATGAATCCCCTAAAGATACAGCCCATAATGAACCCCCTAAAGATACCCCAGTAGATTACAGCCCATAATGAATCCCCTAAAGATACAGCCCATAATGAATCCCCTAAAGATACCCCAGTAGATTATAGCCCATAATGAATCCCCTAAAGATACCCCAGTAGATTACAGCCCATAATGAATCCCCCTAAAGATACCCCAGTAGATTACAGCCCATAATGAATCCCCTAAAGATACCTCAGCAGATTACAGTGCAGGACATAATGAATCCCCTAAAGATACCTCAGCAGATTACAGTGCAGGACATAATGAATCCCCTAAAGATACCTCAGTAGATTACAGCCCATAATGAATCCCCTAAAGATACCTCAGCAGATTACAGTGCCGGCCATAATAAATCCCCTAAAGATACCTCAGCAGACTACAAACCATAATGAATACCCTAAAGATACCTCAGTAGACTACAGGACATAATGAATCCACTACAGATACCTCAGTAGATTACAGGCCATAATATATCCCCTAAAAATATCTTAGCAGATTAAAGGCCACATATTATCCCTTCGAAGGTGTCTCGGCAGATTGTGAGCCATAATGTATCCTGCTAAAAACACATATGCCAAACCATAGCCCCCTAAAGACAGATGTCTCAAAAAACAGCCAAACCATACCCGACTAAAGATAGATGTCTCAAAAAAATTGCCAAACAATACCCACCCCAAAAGATAGACATCTCAAAAAACTGCAGGACATACTGTATCCTACCTAAAGATGCCTCAGCAGATTACAGGCCATACTGTATGCACATAAAGATGCCTCAGCAGATTACAGGCCATACTGTATGCACATAAAGATACCTCAGCAGATTACAGGCCATACTGTATGCACATAAAGATGCCTCAGCAGATTACAGGCCATACTGTATGCACATAAAGATGCCTCAGCAGATTACAGGCCATACTGTATGCACATAAAGATGCCTCAGCAGATTACAGGCCATACTGTATGCACATAAAGATGCCTCAGCAGATTACAGGCCATACTGTATGCACATAAAGATACCTCAGCAGATTACAGGCCATACTGTATGCACATAAAGATACCTTAGCAGTTTGCAAACCATATAATATACCCATTAAGATGCATCCTCAGATTGCAGGCTATACTGTATCTCCCTATATATTTCCTCAGTAAACTGGAGGTCATACTGTATTCCCCTAAAGAGACCCCAGGAAACGGTGAGCCATAACGTATCCTCCAAAAAGATACTTAGAAGTTTAAAGTTCTGTATGCTTCTACATTAAAAAGTCTGACTGTAGCCTTGATTTATATCTCACCTTGAGTTCCTTGGTGAGGTGGTAGGTAACCAGGGTGGTCAGGCTGGAGAAGAAGGGAGCCAGAAACACACACACATTTCGGATGTCTATTGTGATGTTGAAAAACCACATCAAGTGATAGAGGACAGCTGATGTCACCATGAGGCCTGTAAGACACCAAACAACACCGTTTTTGTTATTAGATGATCAACAAATTGCTGGGACAAAAATCTGATCTGAATTTGTTTTTAGAAATACATAGGGTCCAAAATGAATTTTTAGAGTTAAAGTCAGTTTCTGTTGATAAGTGAAAACATCTGCATTCAATAAATACTTTTGAGGTCATTTTTATGTCTTCCATGTAAATTTACATTTTATTTTTGAGGGCAAAAGTTAAACTATAGATATTACAGTCAGCAAATTCCATCCACCCCTAAAACTTCAATGGTTCTGTTCCAGTCAGTGTTCAACAGTACATGTAACACTTTCACAATAGGACGGCAAGTGGACTGTGATATCCGAGTGACTTCAAGTGGATAGGAGGGATGGTGGAAGTACGTCAATTACCATAACTGTTCCGGCAATCTCGGGTGATAAACTTATTTCAATAAGGGTATTGCCTGGTGCACAGATGCGTACGACAGTTAAACCACCAGGCACTGGCAGTCAATTGTTTTTCCTTATATGTAAATAAACTGATTCAAAGATCCTGGTGATAAATATTTCACATATAGTCTGACTATACCTCCTCATTTGTTTGTACCCCTCTACTGATGTCCATAACGGTAATCTTTAATGTGATAAAAACATGGTTCCCACGCTTTTCTGAAGATAAATTTCCAGGTCACTTCCAGGGTTTTTCCAGGAAGAAAATACATTTTTCAAGGTTCACATATAACCATTACTGAATGGATTTATAGAACATTTTAGATTATAAAAAATGCATTTTCTAAAGTGTTTCTATTTCAAGACTCCAAAACATCTAAGTCAGAAAAGATGATCATGTACAAAACCACAAAATGTATCACACAAAACAAGTTTGATTATAATCCTAGAAACTGACATTTAAGGTTATTACACTGTACAGAATACAAATTCTAACTCTGCTGACCTGCATTATGTTGCTAAGCAGAGGTCAAGCTAGACTTGAATTTTAGGGAGAAGCGACTTCTCCTTTTGGACAGAACAGGGAGAAGTGAGAGCTCAACAGGGAGAAGTGGATGCGAAGCAAGAAACGCAATATATATATATATATATATTATATATATATATATATATATATATATATATATATATATATATATATATATATATGTGTGTGTGTGTGTGTGTGTGTGCGCGTGTGTGTTCTTTTATTTGATTTATGCCCTCTATTTCCCAGTATTCATATTTGCATTTAGCATTGAATTTAAGCAATACTTTATTTTCAAGTAGAAAATTTTCTGAGTTATTTTGGCCATATCACTTGAAAAGAGAATAACAGAAACAACACTGTAACAAATTTTAACTGAGTAACCAGATTACATTATTGTAAATGCAAGTTAGTAAAAATGCTTAATCAACTACCCTTAATCAATTTTTAAAAAAATACTTCAATAAAGTTCACAATAAAAATGGCACTTTGAAAGATTTCTAAAATAGTTTGAAACAATCTATGTACCATGTACATGAGGGCAAATGCACACGTGTGTTCAGATCATACCGTTTCGCCCTAATTTCTTTGTTGTGAATAAAATATTACTGTAACTATTCATATATAATACTAAAATGAATAAAATTACAGACATTGCTCCTTTATAGTCGGTATATGAACTACACCCTTCTTTCCAACCAAATCAACACAGACATGTGAGTGCATCTATTTTTAGAAGGAGCAATTTTTGTAATGTTACCACTCACTTTATATAGCTTCATTTCAACAGTCCATTGATAGGATTGCAAATTTTTGGTTTTTTTATTTGTCTATATGCTTGTAGTAATTTTAGGCACTGGCTAGATAGAAAAAGCTGCACTTCTTTTTTCTGTATATTCGCAAATACGAGTCATGTCTGAAAACAACTTTGAACATACAGCGCTTCTCGTGAATTCCACAACATAGCATTGCCCCATACGTTTCTGACCTACATAATTTTAAAGTTAAATTTCAAATAACACAATACCTAGGCTTTGCTTTCTATGAATCATATTTGTTTCTGAATATATTTGCACGATGATTTACGAAGACAGTCAATAAACTTTAAACTGGTACTTCCACACACAGCGATGTATTTCCCCGTTACAGGTTCACTTACAGTTTCAAACTAATTTTATGACAAAAAAGACTACAAGAGGCAGTTAAAATATCCAGATCACCGATTCTGTTCTTAAAACACAAAATTGTTATTTACATACTACTGTTAAAGTTTCGAAACACAAGTCTGTATGTTTTTATCATTAATGATAACATGCGGAAATCGGGCAGTGATAGTTGCTAACCGACTCCGGAAAGGGTTAATGGTCAATCAGCTATCAAAACACATGCCTGTGCATGTGCAAGAGTTTGTTTGTCAACGTAATTGACAACAAAACTAGGCCTAGCTACTGATGGCTTGATGCATACATTTCGCTACAACACAACACTGGTACTAACCTGGCTAAGGCGAGGGGGCATCTCAAAAAGATATGGTCGATCAATGTATCTCAAAAAAAATCACAGGGCGAAGTCGTTTTCGCTTTCCTAACAGAAGAAGGTGAAGTTTACATATTTTAGGCAACTTTGTCGCCCACTTCGCCTGGCAGCGTGACCCCTGGCTAAGTGGAAATGACATAATGAACATAAATTGGTTTTGTTTCCTTTCAAACCTTTAATTCTAAATAATTATATAGCAATGTATATGCATGTTATACAAAGTAACATCTCCTATCACAGTATGAAAAAACAATAAATGCAAAATATTAGAATCTTATCTTGTAAGGAAAAAAGTTTAACCCTGAATTGACCTGTGCCAATATAATCCCAAATAAGATTTTTTAAACAACTTAAACTCCTTAAGGCAATTTGGTCAAAAAATCCATCATTTCAAAAACATTTACAAAAGGGTTGATTTAAATTTTCCCAAAAACAATATGCATGTAGTATTTACAATTCTAAGAAAGATGCAAATGATGGCCAAAGAGACAACTGACAGTTGGCAAATAAAAATAAAACTCACCTGGATAAATGGTTCCACCTATGATACGACCCAGTGGATACCAGGCCCGATCATCAAACCAGTTGTGGAAACTGTAGAATCCCTCCTCTGTCAGAAACCTGGTGGTTCGATAGTTGAAGTACGGATCAAACTCATGAATAACACTCTCAAACCGCAAGACAGAAAAAAGACGAGTGGAAAAGGCTGAAACAACATAAAGTAACATGTTTAGAATACGAGTCCTCATGTAGTAATGAAAGCAATTACTACAGGGATGGACATATGTTATTCAGCTTTCCTTGAACAAGCTGACCCCAAAACTGAACTTGCCCAAATGAATTTTTACCTTGACTAAGAAGAAAAAAAACCAAACAGCTGCTTCAACTTCAATCATTCATATATATATATATATATATATATATATATATATATATATATATATATATATCCAAGTAAATACTGATGTTACCAATAACAGTACAGGGGAACTTTGATTTGTTATAACACCAATTCTGCAACAACATAATCTCATCATGGCTCCCAATTGTTTTCTCTAAGATCTTCCTTATTTCTGAACACAACTCAAAATATCACAAGCAGAAAAACATTTCAAGTGTGTGTGGGTGCGAGTTTGATTTTTAACGTAGCTTTAGAAAATTTCAGTCATATTGCTACAGTGTCTTGCAGTGTGGAAGTTTATAGTGATGTCTAGTACTGGGGAATCATGCTGCAGATATGTAGCATGATGTCCCACCCTGTCACATTATCCTGACGCCAGTCCTAACACTAACCTCTAAATGCCGAGTGCCATGCAAGGCAGTTGCCAGTACCCTTTTTATAATTCTTTGGTATGACTCATTCAGGGTTTGCACCAAGGCAGATCATCTAACCACTTAGACCACGGGAGCAGTCAGACAAGTCGTTCAAAATAAGTCAGTTAAGTTCAAGACACGTACAGCTTACAGATCACAATTAATGGTTGGTCATTCATCTTCATAAGGCATAGTGTCTTCTTAATCCAGATTATTACTTTTACCTGGCAGATCTTTCAAGTCAAAAGACTGTGGAACTGTTAACATTAATGGTAGGTAGGATATACTGATTTTCAATCAAATCTAGCAGTTTTTGTTGGTTTTTACTTGCCCACGTGTTTTTGGCAAGAAGATTGGTCCTGCTCTGTACTATACCAAATTCAATCAATATCAGAGAAGAGATTCTACATGGCAATTTGCTTTTTCTTATCTGTTTAAACTTGTAAAGATGCAGGATCTTGGGCAGAATAGCCCAGTCCAAATCAGATTTATAAAAGTTACTGATTCAACTTGAATCTACATGATCCTACAAAATTTTAAATAAATATCATCATATATGAAGACTATTTTTTGGTATTGAATTATTTGTTATTTAAGTATTGGAAGTGTGTGCCATGACTTTCTTTTAACATTAAATTCTTACTGATGCCAGATGGATTCACCAGCAAAAAGTTAAAGGAACATAAAACAAACCCCAGTCAAGTCAAGACACTGAGATGGAAATTTAATGTGAAGCAGGGTTCATTCTATACTGTACCCACAAATGCAAGTCAAGACAGAAACTTAATCTGAAGTAGGGTTCATTTTATACTGTACCCACAAATCCAATTCAAGGCACTGAGATGGAAACTTAATCTTAAGCAGGGTTCATTCTATGCTGCACCCTTGCGCCAATTACCCTTAAATATTGCCTTTGGCAAATGAAAGTCTTCTATATGGCATCTACAAGAGGCATAAAAAAGACCAAGGAAATAAAGATAAAAGATCGTTATGTTTCATTTCAGACAGAACTGAAAATTTCCTGTTCTTACTGAAAAGAGTGCATTCTTTGCAAAAGAAGCATAAGAAGACAATAAATTTCACTGGCTGACAGAAATGTCATACTGAACTTGATTAGATTGGTAACCAAGCGATAGCAAATGATCCACAATTATTGATGAACTCTTCAGCAAAAACACTGCTGCATTTTATTTCCAAAGTAGCTTAAAGGAAAAAATACAGATTTGGATTTAATAAAATAAATTCTTGATATAGAGGTGAAAGGCACTCAAGGAAGGAGGAGTTCAAATATCAGTATGGAAGACTTGAGACATGACTGACTGATAATTATCATATGTACTTGGTTTATAGGTTGTTCACTTCTCCAGCATTATATACTTTGAATCAGTTATGACGAGTCAGACTACAGCATTATATACTTTGAATCAGTTATGACGAGTCAGACTCCAGCATTATATACTTTGAATCAGTTGTGATGAGTCAGACTACAGCAATGTTTGCTAGTTTCCTTATCAACCAAAATAATCAAAGGACAGATCAAAATTTTGGCAGCATGAATTTAAATAAATTGTGAATGAAAGGATAATCAAAACATACACAACAATGCTGCTATTGTTAGAACCATCATCTTTAGCAGAGTGTCCTGTTTGTCTGGGGACATTTTCAGAAACCATTGTGTCCCAAATCCTGCAGATGTGCCAGACTTCATGATGAGATGCTGAAAAATAAAAATTATCATTTTAATCTGCATCAATGATGTTAACAAAACAGTCATTTCAAAAATAACATTTAAGACCACCAACATACGTACTGTCCAACATTAACAAAAATCCATATATTCCTCCTTTCAGAGGTCACCGTATGTTTTCTGGGCCAATCTAACTGCCTGACTTCACAGCAATTAAAACACCAAGCATAATTTCAAGTTTGATTCAGTCTTTTACTATTGGATCAGCCTGTATCCGAAGTAAAAAGGTTAAGCTGATGAAGGACTTTCATCCGAAAAGCTGCATAGTTATTTAGAAACAGATGTATTAATGATCACTTGGAAAATATTACTCAGCACCTCAGCGGTTTCTTCAAAGCATTATTCATCTGCCAAGTAACTAAGTTATAAACCGCTGGTTCCAGGTTACAAAAATAAAAAAGATTTCTGACTGAAGATCGAATATTTCAGCAGGTAATTAATTTAAGGATTCTGATTTTGTGCAAATTAGCTAAATGTTTCATCTCACTTTGATCCAACTGAATCAAACTGGAAAACTGATTTTATTCAGAAAAAAAGATTAGAGTGTTAGCTGCCTGACACCTGCATTTCCATCTTAGTGACACAAATTTACATTACAAGCATCTTGACCACTTGAGGATGAATTGAAGGCAATACTGCCTAAACTGAGGATAGAAAATCATTGTTGTTGTTGTTGGTATTGCAGGGTTTAATGCCATTTTCAGCACAAGACAGGCTATACATGGCAGCCAGTATAAATGGTGGAGGAAGAACCCGGGAAAACCCCAGAAAGAACCACCGACCCATGAGAAGCTACTGACAAGCTTTCTCACACACCCATACTGGCAGAACCTGAGACTCGAACCCACGCAGACAGAGGTGAGATGGCAGTGATCTGTAATGGTGAGCGCTTTAGACCACCCGGGGCCCCGACAGAAAATCATAAAAAGTAATGAAGTCCATATAAAAGAAACCCATTCTGGCCAGTTTTCAGTCTATCTGAATAAATACATTTTTTGATGCAGCAGCTGCTACTGTATACAATGTAAAATAACACTAATAGCTGGTTCGAAATTATGTTATTACATTAATCCACAGGACCACCAAATTAGAATTTTATCTGAATAATCCACAGGATCTCCAAAATAAAACATTGATTTATTAACATTAACTCAACACATTAACTGTATTTCATCAACAAGCCTCACAAATGAAGAATATCAGATTGCTTTATAGACATCATCACAAGTCTTTTAGTTCAAAAACCCATGTTGATATGACCAACCATTCCAGAAGTGACAAGATTTTCAAGATGGTCACTATGGCCATACTGGATGTCAGTCACCACTGTAATTTGGGTCAGCTAGACCATGAGAAGAATGTGGAGTAGTGATGATAAACCTGTGACAATGGACAGGCAACATTATGAGGGACAACAGGCCATCCCATAAGATCAGACAGATGTCAGATGAGGACAATAGACCATCCCATAAGCGCATCTGCTCTATGGCCAGTAGAGATTTAAAAAAAAAGAACTCTCGTGACATAGCATTGTTCATCCTTAAGATTGGCAAAGCTTATTATAATTCACTGTGTTATCAACAAGAATATTCAAAGAAAGAACAAGTGTTTTCGTTTAGTACAGACAATTATGAAATTTCTTCCTCAATAATGCTAAGAAATCTTTGGTCAAATACACATACGTTACTTTTTACTTTTGACAATGAAGAAAGTACAGCCATTTTGAAAGATGAAATTTATGGGCTTGAAATATTTACTTCTCTTCACTGATCCACATGATCCCAATAAGATCATTTTTACTGATTCTGTCTCAATTTCGATGATCTTTGCTTTCATATTTGTTCAAATGCAAAAAGTGCACAAAACATTACATCCTTTTCGGGGCTATAATTCAGCCATTCACATTCATTTACCAAAGATTTTTAGTACTTTCTAAACCTTATTCTCTTGACTGCATTTATAACAATCACTTTTCTTATTATCTATTTTCTGACTTTCTTGTCATTGTCTAATTTTTTATGTCTTGGTGGCATAAATTATTCCGTAAGTTAACTGACCTCAGCATTCCTAATACCATTACTCTTCAACCAACCAAAGAAATTAGTCTTTTGCCTGTGCCAATTATGCAAGATATTGTTAAACATGGGTATGGCTAATGTGTGAGAAGTTATGAAAAATTACAAAAGGTATGAAAAGTCATAAAAACTTGCAAAACGTTATAAAAAGTTACAAAAAGATGCGAAAAGTTACAAAAAGTTAATGTAGGCCAAGATGAGAAAAGTTGCCTAGAAATGATTATTTATTTAAGCTTATTTGTTTACGAAAGCTATACAGAGGAACCTGTCATGAAAGAGCGCCGGATTGCTTGTGCCAAAAAATTATGGTCTCTGAAGATAGGTGCTCTCTCATAACAGGTCACAATGCTATATAATCAATAAATCTGTGCACTGAGAATATAGTCTCTCAAGACAGGTGGTCTCACAAAGCAATGGTCTCTCAAGACAGGTTTAACTATGTGTAAAATTACATTAACTGTTGGCCATATGAAAGGTTTCCTTTATTTAATAATGCTTAATAAAAAAAATTAATTTTCACAATTGCTACGAAAAGATAATATCATAACCGAAATCCAAATTTCAGCCACAATTAGTTGCAACAAAAGCATTTTCCCGACATTTTTATTAAAACAATATAAAGGTTTTTGCTATCTCATTTGCATCAATGTAAATATATTTTTTGAAGCTGCAAAAGAAGCTTGAATTTGGTTTCCAAAACGAAGTAAGGACAGGTGCAAAAAGTGCTTCTAAAATCTTTATTTTCTCGATTTCTTTCAAAACAGAATATAAATATTGCAACATGAGTTTTTAAAAAATCTGTATTTAAAATATTATCTTTCATTTTTGTTCTTTTTATTCTTGTTTTGGTTTTAAATTTTCTATTTTCTTTTTACATTGTTATTAATGGTATTGATGTTTCTAAAGGTTTTATTTTTACGAGCGTAGATGCGCCAAAGTTTGAGATTTTATCCGAATACTAGCTAAAATTCATCAGAGTATTATGTGATGACAGTCGGCACCCGGTTTGGCTATATAACTACCTTATATCAACTGCACTTTATAGAGTTAGTGTTTTGCACTAAAAGCTTTTGACGGTGTTCTGGACCTTCCTGCCCGCTTTCTTCTAACTTGGTTAGGTATTCGGCCTGCAGAAGGAGTTTGAGATCACAGATCATTGGTGTAAATATACAATTCAGTTTGACAAAGCTATAATCCTTTGATCTTCTCATTGCAGGGAATATTGATTCCACTTTCACATTTAACAAATTTGATAAGGCCATCATACAGAAAACTGATACAGATTTTCCAAGAGTTGGACATTCCAGATATGCATTGTGAAAGTCAGGCGTGCATCAGCAAAAACCTTGAATACATGGGATGGTTCTGAACTTTTTCTTTGTTTAGGAATAGTTTGATGCTGCATCTATAACAGAGTTTAATAGTTCTTGACTCATTGCCAATGAGGTCGGTGGAAAAGGAGTTGAACAGTCTCCGTCAATACTGGCTTTTAAGGAGTCATCAGATACAAGAACCGCTATCAACTCATTAAGGGTCACCTCACTTATGCTAGATGTAGATAACGATTTCTTGTCCCATGCTGATAAAGTATTCTGTTGATCCAATTTAGGTGAATTAATGAAATTTCATTCTATCATAGACTTCAATATCCATATCCTTTCAAACTTTATAATTCTTCTTATATTTCTTAAAATCGAAATATTTACTGAAACTGTAGTAAGAGCATGTTGGGTCCTTTTCGCAGATGTTAAGTCATATTCGCGAAAAGGACCCCACTGGCTAAAAGGACCTTTAAACACTCATTATTAAAATGATATGTTAAAAGCTACGGAAAATGAGTTACTGCACATTATAATTTCATTTGTCAAATACAAATATTGATTGCACCTGATAGTAAAATTTAGTCAATCCATTTCGCAGATGGGAAAGACCTTTTCACAAAAAGGATATCATTCGCTAAAAGGACCTTGTTTGAAATACTTCATATATATATAAAAAAGATATATTAAATCATATGAGTTACTAAGCAATATAATTTAATTTGTGAAACAGAAGTATTAATTAAAACTGAAAATCAAAATACAGTCAGCCAATATGTATGTTCAGTCAGGATGACATCACTCGCTTAGCAACCTACTTTCTGCCATATTGCGAGGTGAAAATCTCTTAGTAACAGTATTGAAGCATTATATATGTTCAATATTGCAAATCATTTTATTTTGAGTTTGTTCATTACTTCTTTTTTCAATTAGGAACTGCTGCAAAGTCTTCTCTAAAAGCAGGTTATAAATCCACAAATGGGTGTCTGTCTAATTAGTATTTTAGGTTGAGACGGCAAGGGACCGTAGTGATATGTACGTGTCGCGCACATGTGTACAGGACAGTATCTGCCAATTAGTGTCATGACAGTTTGAAGACTGTATTAGTATATGAGTTGGTATATTGTACAATTTTCATTAATAAAATGACAAATATAAATAGTGATCATAAGATCAGTTAGTCATTTCTGCAATGTCTTAGTTACAAAAAGACCCGTATGCACGCTATTTACAGAAACTTAATGTCATGTAAATTAAAGAATGTCTTTAGAAATTTCCAGCTGATATTGGGATAAATAATTCAATAAAATGGCCTAAAGTGTTGCAACCTGATGTCTACAACCATCTCACAGATACACCTGGTAAGACTTTTTAAAAATATTTTGTTGAAGTAATTGTACGCCTTTTTGTTTAGCCTATTTTACTCTAAATAATTTAACTAGATCAGATTTTAAAAAATTGTAGTTGTTATTACTTATGAGCCTGAAGATATAATAATAATAATAATAATAATACATGCATGTATTAAAAACATGGCACAACCACAAAACATAACGATTCTAGTATTAATGCAATGATTCTCTCATTTTTAAAGATTTTGCAAGATAAGCAAAATTATGTAGGATATTAAAATTATTAATGATTCTCTGGAAAAAAACATAAAACTTGCTTTTTATTTACATTACAATGAACATATGTGGTACATAGGACCATCTCAAATTATTATATGTTGGACATTTGACAGCAAAGTGAAACTCTTCTTCTATATCTGCACAAAAAGGGCATAATCTTTTAACATAGGTTACATATGCCTACCTATATTTGCCATTATGGGAAAGCTTCCATTTTTGAAAAAACATGCATAGAAGCTCAAATAATCTATATAGTATTGGCACTCAGATTGTTTCTGATCTTATTATAAAAGCGTAACCTATCCATTGAATTTAGCCCTCCATTTAGTTCTTGTTGACAAATATCTTACAATGTTGTTTAAATATAACGTAAAAGCTTTTCTCATCATTCATCCCCTGGTAAACCCAAACTTCTTCCATTCCATGTGAAAACAGTAGATTCCTAACTGATTCACCCAACAGTCACAGTGTTTGCCCCATGTCAATTGCAGGTTATAGCCTTGTTTTGGGATTCTATCATCAATCATCTTTAATAATTTGAACCAGTACTTAAGAATCCTTATATATCTTACTACTTGCATTGGTATTCTACCCAATTCATTATAGTAAAATCATTTGGAGGGTTTTGTAATACCAATAATACATTTGCAAAATGACGTGTACAACTTCAATGTTTACTGCTCTGTTGAAACCCCCAAAATTTTGACTATTTTAGTAACCAACATTTGGAATCGAGTTTTTGTAGTTAGTTTACCAAACCGATTAAGTCTAGTTTTCAGATTATAAAGTAACTTTGCCACTTGTGCTGCAAGCGTTTTTTGACACATTTGCCATGAATTTTTAGATGAGAATACACAGCCAAGGTATCTATAATATAACAGCAATAGCAACAATACTGTAGTAGTAGTTTGTTACAAAGTTTAATTAGATTATTATTATTAAACATGTTACAATTATGTTTAAAGTTCTGCAAATCTGCGACATGTTTTTTTTTTACATAAATTTCTCCCACACGCTATGCTGGTCTCCTAGAATAAAGGCGGCTGTTTTCACCTGGGCAGTGGTAACTATGCACCTGAAAATGCCTGGATGTGAAAAAGTGCCTGGATTTCTGACCCAACCTATATAATTTTAAATGATCTTCTTGCCATCAAAGATAACTTTTTACAACTTTTCGCAATACTTTTGTAACTCTTCAGAATATTTTTGTAACTTGTCACAACTTTTTGTAACTTTTCACACTTTTTGTAATGTTTCACACTTTAGTCATACCAGTTAAACATCTGGCCCCTTTGTCCAGGGTCACTGGCCCTGGAACACGCCGCCAAATGGTCAAGCAATACGAATGACACCTCCATCATACATATCTGGATCAACATCTTAAATTGTAGATCTTGTGAGAGAACAGCTAAGTCAGTCCAGGCAAATGACTCACTACTAGTACAGCAAGTTTCGGCTTTCCAGGTGTTTACATAAAATACATTGCATCAAAGAGAAACGAAAAACGAAGGTGACACTGTGTAAAACGTCCTCTAAAATCTGACTTGCACTATGCATATGTTACTTACAGACACGAATGAGTGTCTGTGCGGGTAAATAGAAGTATGCACACCGGTACGTTCCAGACCAACGATAACGACTTAAAGTAAAGACGATATCTAAGTACTCTACGCAGACTCGCGAGAAAGCTAGCTCTATAAAGTATATCGTATTTATGAAACAGGAGTGCAACGCCTTAATGCCAGCGCAAACAGTTTTGTGTTGCGTGTTCTCCCGTCGATTGACCGGCTAACTAGAGGCAAAATTTTCAAGAATTCAACGTCTGACATTGTAGGCCTATCCTCAGTACTGTAGAGTACAGCGTGCCACATCATCATGCTGAATGCAACTGAGGTATCAAAGTGCAAATATTTTCCGTTATTCTAACACTCAGGCGTCAGAAATTATTTCAAAATAATAACGGCAATAACAGTATTATAATGCACAACCCTTACTCATGGCAAAGTCTCCTTTTTTTGGAACTTTTTACTTACAGAACGAGAAACTTAGACCATTAGCCGGTTATCGGAAACAGAACGTCGTTGCAAGTACGTCGCAGCAAATTCAAATGACGTGAGTGATTAGTTGATTCTTGAAAAGAACCAATCAGAAAACGTAAAAATTACTTTACAAAAATTAATATAACTGTTTCATCTATTGTATCTTTTTGTTTTCCAATAAATTTTAAATTATGTGCGATAATTTCGAACTTTAGTGATGTTCAGTTATTATGTTCGACTGGCCCCGGACGTCCACAGCCAGCTCGGAAACAATTAGCCCTAATATCAATGTACTGTTGCTATGCCGATCTAAAAGAAACGGAATATACTTGAATGACTTTTTTGGAGAAGAGGGATAGAGAGCTCAATCACTTTACATATGTTACAAACAATTTTGATCGTATGTTTCATTATTAGCATAATAAATGAAGGCTTTTATTTTATTGGCAATAGAAGCAACAGCTGATTCACTGAAGTTATTTGGATATTTATGGGTATTTTTAAATGAGACGAGAAGCACATGATTAAGTAATATTTGTAATACAAACTGCGCCAAAACCTTTGGCAAACCAATTTTTTTCTCAATTATCATGTATGATAAGTGAATAAATTTATATTTATATATTCTCGTTAACGAGAAAACTCAATTAGTACTAATGTTACCTCAATAATTTATTTCATTATATATTTCGATATTTTAATTAAATAATATTTTTATATCACAATCTGTGGTACAGAAATACGTTTCGAAAAAAAAAACGAGGAAGATTTAATTGCTAATATATTGGTTTTAAAAAGGAATTTTATTAAGTGGATAAAGTGAAACTGTAGTATGCATTATTACAATATGATGTTCATAGTAAGATGCCTACTATAGTAGTGAAGGGGAGGAGGGGCGACATAGGGTCTATGAGACTTCAATGTTAAAATAGGGTCCCGGCACTATGGGGTCAAAATTTACGGGGTCACGTAGACTTCTGTGTTAAATTTGGTCGTTTGCACTATGGGTCAAATGGGACTTTAACATGGGCCACTCTAGGGTCAATGGGAAATGACGTCACGGTACTGGACACTGGCAACAATGTTGCA
Organism: Megalonaias nervosa; assembly: GCA_016617855.1. NCBI lineage: Eukaryota > Metazoa > Mollusca > Bivalvia > Unionida > Unionidae > Megalonaias > Megalonaias nervosa. The sequence continues at coordinate 53,845 of JAECUM010010651.1, forward strand.
AGTGGCTGATCTTAATCGGGCAGAACACTGGCAACAATGTTGCAAGAGGCTGACCTGAATATGCACTACTCTAGGTAGGGACAAATACAACAGAGACATAGACATGAAAACATGTATAGAGACATAGACATAGACAAACAAACAAATACACAAATATGGCAGAGAGAGAGCTAATCTTTGCGAGGCAGTGGAGTGGCCCTGAAAAGGACCTTTGGGTTTCTTCTTCTTTGTCTTTTAAGTTCTTCTTCTCCTCCACCAACTTCTTATTTTCTTTCCTACATTCTTCTTTTTCTTTTTCTTCTCCTTTTCCACCTGTTCCTCCTTCTTCTTCTCCTCCTCCCCCTCTTTTTTCTCTTTTCATTCTCCTCTTCTTTTTCTATGTTTTCCTTCCAAGCTCTCATTCTTATTCTATCATTTTCGTCCTCCTTCTTCTCCTTTATTTGTTTCATCAATTATCTTATCCTTTCCTTAATCTTCTTTAAATTGTTTATCTCCATCTTCAGCCTGTGTGGATTATACTCGTAATACTGCATCCTCACCAAAACTTCCTCCAACATCCCCATGTCATCTATTGCCTCTTGCAGTGTCTTCATTGCGTCTATTTTGTTAGAAGCCATTTTTGGAATATTCAGCGTTGAATGGCGCGAGCAGCAGGCAGGGTGAACAGACCACTTTGTACGAGACCTTATTTTACAAAAATAAAGGTTCCTACAGGGGCTGAAAAATAAGGTCAATAACGCTAAACCGAACCTCCTAACTTTTATTATTACCGTATAGTTTGAAAAACGAATAATAAATCGTTTGGATTAGCTCATTTTTATTATTTTAGTTTTGACTTTTTGTTTTTTATGTTATAATGCGTTTAGTTTACTCGCCGGGTCACTTAATTTTTGTCGTTCACCCTGCCTGCTGCTGTAAATTAAATAGTCAGTATAAATATTATTAATATGGTTGTCATCGGAGAACCTCATTCAGCTAGATTAGCACGAGAGCGACTAGAAGCAATTAGAAAATATTTACCTGTTCGTGATGCTGTCAAGCAACAATTACAAGAACGACAAGAATCTCATGTTGAATTTGAAGAGGATACAAAACAATTATTTAAACCAATTATAGAGACAACTAAACCTCTTCTTCCTGTTTTAGAGAAAACCGCTGAGGTAACTGGAAAAATAGCAGAGAGAACAAAACAGACAAAAAGAATTTTACGTGGACTTCCAGCTGATATAGCTGCTGCTCAGCCACCGAGGGATATACCAGGATTAATTGAAGGTGATTCGAGTGTTCCCCCTGTTAAACCAAAAACATCAAGAAAAAAATATGAAAAAAAGCCAGTAACCAAACTTTCCCCACGGGGTCTTATTTACGCTAGTAATGATCCTATTGGAGTCGCTGCTACAGGATATGCTTATCGTGATCTTTTTTTAGATCCAAATACTCCTGATATTTCAAGAAATAAATGGAATTCTTTTATATTTCGAAACGTTAACAAAATAACCAAAATTGCCGGTAAATATCGAGATAAATTTAAAAAATTTGAGGATGATGTTAAAGAACATGAAAAAGACTTTATTCGTAAAGGTGTCGAGGATAGTGAACAGAGAGAAATATTGGAAAGAGAATTAAAAGAATATAAAGAAGAAGAAGAAGAAGAAAGAGAAAAATTTTATGAAGAACAACAATCATCATCGCCACCACGTGTACAAACTCCACCACGATCACAACCACTACCACAACAACCATCATTATCATTACCACCGCCATTACAACCAACACCAGAGGAAGCAGCAAAAGGACGAAAAGTAAAAGAATCAAAATATTTGTCGCCATCCCCATGGAAAATTCTGGAAGAACAACAATCATCTAAATCTGCGAAGATATTAGAAAGAAAAAAGGAAATTAAAAACTTAACTGACCATGCTAAATCTCATAAAGAAAATATAGATTCATTAAGAAAGAGTAAATTCTTTCTTAATGAACCCTTTAAATCAGGAATTGAGAATAATATTGATAGACTAATGGAAATTAGAAGAAAATTATTTAAATTAAAAGTACCAGAATCTGAAATCGATGAAATTATTCCAATATCCTATTTAAGAGTTATTGGAAGTGGTCTCTCTACTGGAGGTGATTTTACTCTATGTCCTAATAACGTTATCTCTGATGTTGAACGACTAGAAATCCTCATCGGAGGAAAACGAGCTGGTAATAATTCTCCAGAAATAATTAATGAGGCTGCTGATATTTGTAGACGATTATTTACAGGCGGTATCATGGACGTTGATGTTTATCAGTCTCTTATTAATGAAATTGCCGATGACTACTATAGTGACTAAGTACGTAATTAAATACAATTACTATAATAAAATGATCGTATATAGTACTCACCGTGGACCAACTATGGTCAGGGTAATAAATTCACGATTACCAGTATACAAAACAACCTACGGAGATGGACTAGGCGATATTGTTCAGGGTCTGTTTAGAAGGATAGCCCCAAAAGCAATACCGATCGCCAAGCAACTGGGAATGAAAGCTATTGATGTTGTTCGTGAAAAAGGTATTGGTGCTATGGGTAATCTCGCTGGTAAAGCATTTTCAGCGATTAAAGATAGACTAACACGATTAATACGACGAAAACCTCAACCTGTAAAATTACCTAGTACTGAAGTAATGCCTGCAAATGTCAGTAAAATAATAAATCAAGTTGCTAATCAAAAACTATCAGAGTTGGCTGATGTACCAATGTCAGAAAAAGAAAAAATATAACCGCTAGTCTGATAGCAGGAAGTGGTCTCACTTCCCGAAGTGGTCTTCGTTTTAGACGATAATAATTATAATAAAGATGTTCAAGCGTATATCTGATCCCGCATTTGACATGGACGCACCAGTACTTAAAGATGAGTCTGTGCGTGATTATCAATATTATTCTTATGACGCTCGAATTCCAGATCAGCGTGGACGAATTGAACTACAAGTTCAGGATACAAGTAGGTATTTCTTACCCGCTGAGGCTTTTATTGAGGTTGAAGGTGAAATTTTAAAAATGGATAATACTGCATATGGAGCCGATGACAGATTTAGTTTTGTTAATAATGGTATTATGGCGTTATTTGACAGCGCCACTTATATGATTGATGGTAAAAATATTGAATCAATTCAGAAAGACGTTGATGTTGCTACAACAATATTGGGTCTTAGCAAGATACAGCGACGATTATTCAAGATCAGCTGGTCCATCAATGATGTTTGCGAAGGATACAACTGATTACCCTAACAACATACAATATAATATAAGACGACCTAGAAACAACGCCAACAACGCTGACGCTGATGTGTGGCCGGTGGTTCATGGTGCTAATCCAGAATTTAATTTAGGATTTGCAACACGTCGATCAATGTTGAAAGGTAATAGGAGATTTTCATGTGCAATTCCACTTTCACATATATTTGGATTTTGCAGAAACGTCAGAAAAGTTATTTTCGGAGCTAAACATACTGTTGTACTCGTACGAAAGGCTACAGACGATGATGCAATATGGCATCCCGCTGGTGCTGATGATGCTGCGACTAGAGCACTTCATGGTAAAGTAGTATTAACCAAACTTTCATTATGGATGCCGGTGATGACTCCAACAATACCTGAAGAAGAACGTCTACTTGCTTTTATGAATCAAGGTGGTAAATCAGCGTTGTCATGGTTAACAATGACCACAGATGCTGTTCAGAGTGCAATTAATGGTTTATTTACATGGCAAATAGCCTCTCAGCAAGGTGTTTCTGCGCCACGACATATATTTATTGCGCTTCAGGATAATACACGTGTAGGTAATCAGATAAAAAGTTTAATGATATTTGATAATCTTGGTGTTTCTGAAGTTTCTTTAAGAATAAATGGACATCAAGAACCATCCGAGGATATATTACTGAATTTTGAACAAAATCATGTAGCACGTGCATATCATCGTCTAATGACGTTCATGGGTCGTGATCAAAATATTGATACTGGTTTACAAATATCACAATTGGATTTTACAACCCTATATCCAATTTATTACTTTCCGCTCGAACATTTAGATTTAGCCAGACAGTCAGTAGTCGATATACATTTTCGAGCTCGTGTTAACAGAAATATTATAGATATTCCTAATTACAGAGCAATTGCTGTCATACTCAGCGATAAATCGATGTTACTTGAAGGTGCTGGTGGACGAATGAGTCGTTGATGCTCCAGTAGAAAACATGTAATTAGATCGTTTATGAATATTATAATGTCGTATAATCACGTTAATGTTAGTCTGACTCCTGGTCAGATTAAAAGAATACAATCAGCATCAAAAAATAACTGTGGATTAAAAATATCACTAAAGAAAGATCAGATGAGCGGTTCAAATAAATTATCTCTTACAGAACGTCAGTTCAGGCATTTCAATGAAGCCAAAAAATCAAATAAAGGTATAAAACTTAATCTTTCTGAGGGTGCCATTAAAGACATCATTAAGACGGGTGGTATATTTCCACTTCTTGCTGCTATACCAGCATTAATAGCCACTGCAGCCCCAGCTGTTGCAAAAGCAGCTGCATTAGGCGCTGTTGGAACCGCTGCTGGAATGGCATTAAAGAAAGCAACAGGAAAGGGAATCAAAAAAAAGGGAAGGGGTCTAAGATTACCAGGGACTCCACATTCATGGTACGAAAAAGGCCTAAGATTACCGGGGACAGTTTACTAATATCTCCTATGTCCAATTTTGATTTACTAGATGCTGCTAAAAAATTAAAAATAAAAAACTTCAGAGGTGTTTTCATGCGTGATCAATTACCAAAACAACCAAATAACATTGAAACCGGTATTATTAATCTTGATGAAAACTCTGGTCCAGGCACGCATTGGGTCGGATATGCAATTGATCCACGTGGAATTATTTATTTTGATTCATATGGACTAGCTCCACCAAAAGAATTCTTAAAGTATATTCGCGGCTATCAAAGTACTCCAATATGGTATTCAACGTTACCTACACAAACATTAACTGATCCACCAATATGTGGTCGAGAAGTACTTAACGTACTTGATGCTATATCAAAATCAACAAAACCACCTCACAAAGTTGTAAATGAATATACTACGACGTCACATTTAAACAGATATTAGTAAATATAATGGTAGATATTTATGGAAGATCTTCTCGTGGTAAAGGTCATCAGCAAGTTGATTTATCTAA